>BGNK01001820.1:0-120341 GCA_003297005.1 Symbiodinium sp. clade A Y106
GTTACGACAGGGGAGGTGCAGCTCATCGACCGGAAATTGAGGAAGATACCATGGATCTTTCAGAATAGGACCTTGGGATATAGGAGCCCTGGCCCTCCAGTGCCTGGTTTAGGGGTTAGAGAGGATGGTTTACAACCTGAGGACATCAACGAGGATTGGATTGTAAGTGAGGAGCGTCGAAGAAACGAGCAAAGGTGGATTACGTACACCCAGAAGCGAGATGCAGAAGAAGCCAGAAATACAACCTCTGCATTGTCTAACTCTGGTGTCACTGAAGCCAGTTCTTCTCAGGTTCCTCAGGCGTTGAGCACAGCAGCCAGTTCTTCTCAGGTTCCTCAGGCGTTGAGCACAGCAGCCAGTTCTTCTCAGGTTCCTCAGGCGTTGAGCACAGCAGCTATCCTATCACGGGAGTCAGGTCACCAGTTTGACCCTGCNGCCAGTTCTTCTCAGGTTCCTCAGGCGTTGAGCACAGCAGCCAGTTCTTCTCAGGTTCCTCAGGCGTTGAGCACAGCAGCTATCCTATCACGGGAGTCAGGTCACCAGTTTGACCCTGCAACGGTCGAAACCGATTTTCTCTTTAGCACCTACGAGGACTATGCTGAATACTCCTTGCAAATGCAGCAAATGTGGGATCAGGCCGAGTTGGAGGAGTCTGCTCCTAATGTCACTTGGTCAACCGTGCACGAAGATAGCAATTCCCAAATTGACACGAAGGATTTGCTCATGACTACACCTCCTGCAGATGAAGAGTGTGTGTACGGTTGTAAGATGATTAATGTAGCAGGCTTAAGGGTGGGCGTACCAAGAAGTCACGATGTCCCATCCATCGGCCATGGATCATCCCCTGATGGTTTTCCGACCAGAATAGGGGTACCTTTAGACAATCCCCTTGCAGTGATAGATACTTCAGCCCGGCAAGAGCACCGAGTGAGGGCAGTTGGGGATACCTTCTACACTCCCCACGTTGAGGAGTTGCTTCAAGGCCTAACTACTCCTCTCAAGGTCGTGCATAACGTCTCGCCGGCCGAGGTTAGAAGACATATTGATAAGTGGAGGCCATCTGCTGTTTCAGAGGTAGAAGCACTTGAGAATATGAAGGGTATTCGGAGGATTGTTGGACAAGAGGCTGAGCAAGCTGTGAAGGTCCAAGGAACCCAGATCTTACCCGCAAAGGCAGTTTTCACGGTTAAACCAGGGACTGATGATTCCCTTTTCCGACGTAAGAGCCGGATAGTGCGTTGCGGTAACTATGAGGAAAAAGACCCGGGCCTNAAGGAGTGATAAAAGAGTTGTGGTTTATTCAGATGCATCATTCTCACCTCATGGTGCCCATTCCATTTCTGGAATTCTGGTGACGTACCTCGGTAGGGCGGTAGCGTGGAAGGCTAAGACCTAAGAAGCAGAGCCTGATATCATTGTCAACTGCGGAAAGCGAGTTGATCGCTGGTTGCGAAGAAGTTGTCCTAGCTCAGAGTACCGAGGCGATGATAATTGATCTCAATGATGAATTAGGTGCTAAACTGCTGTTGGTTGATAACCTTGCAGCGATCTCGCTTGCAGAAGGGTCCGGGTCCCAGAGGACTCGCCACCTGAGGGTGCGATCGAACTTCGTAAAGGAATTGGTTGATCAGGGTGATCTAGAGGTTGAGCATTGCCCAGGGGAATACCAACTTGCTGACATACTGACAAAGGTCCTACCGGGNCGCCACCTGAGGGTGCGATCGAACTTCGTAAAGGAATTGGTTGATCAGGGTGATCTAGAGGTTGAGCATTGCCCAGGGGAATACCAACTTGCTGACATACTGACAAAGGTCCTACCGGGACCTCGCCACCTCACCTTAAGTTGGTTAATAGGCCTAGGACCTGAACCCGCCACTGCCCAGGTTGCCACGTTGAACCACGAGTCGTCCGTGAGCTGTTGCCATGATTCGTACACCGCGAAAATTAAGCTTGTGCTTCTATTGCTGATGCTGCAGATGATGGAATCAGAGGCAACCTCCGATGAGGAGGAGAAGCAAGAGCCTCTTAGCCTGGAGTTATCGTTGCTTGCAGTAATGATGATGCTCTCAGTCTTGTTTGTGTGGGAAACTAGTAAGTATTGCCTTACAAGNGCAACCTCCGATGAGGAGGAGAAGCAAGAGCCTCTTAGCCTGGAGTTATCGTTGCTTGCAGTAATGATGATGCTCTCAGTCTTGTTTGTGTGGGAAACTAGTAAGTATTGCCTTACAAGATGCTGTCGTAATGAACCCAGGATAAATGTGATTAGCGCCGATGATGATGAGGCAAGGGTTAGGCGGCAACGGCGTCAGGAGGCTGTGCGAAGGGCCATTGATCATGAAACTGATGATGGCGGTTTGAGAAGAAGAAGAAGAGGAGCAGGGGAAGGCCCGGATGATACACGTCCGGTCCATGTTCCCAACCCTGTGATTCAGGTGAATGTAGGCGAGCCTAGGGCGTCGAGGCCTGATGAGAGGCCTCCGCCTATTCCAAGGTTCATTTCTTCCCCCCTTGAGCCAACCGGCTACTCGGCTTCTTCCTCAGATCCTCGGGCATCTTGGACTTCGCCCATAACCCCAACCACTCTCCCAACAAGAGCCTTTGACGGCCCCAACGATGTTTCTGCCTCTGCTCAGGGTTTAGGCTCGGCACTGACTCGGAGAGAGATTGCTGTACAGACTGATTTTCCTCGCGGGCTTACACACGAAGAGATGTGCAACCTGCAAGTCGTAACCAGTAGCAGCAGGACACCAGGAGCCGTCCATCTGTTTCCGGAGTGCCACGCGTTGANAGCCCATGGTGTGATTCGAACTGGTCTTTCTTTCTGATTGACGTCACCAAGATAACCATGGCAACAGCTGGTCTCGATGTGAACCCGAACGAGTCAGACCTTCCTGATGAAGGTCAACAAACCCTAATAAAGGCCCAAGGTTTCTTAATCAGGTTCCTACATTATAGGATTCCGGTGCTTACACAGGGGCTCACGGGTTCGGCTCAGGGCTTGGCCCCGAAGCCTAAACCTTTCACTTCACGGTTTAGGATTTAGGGTTTAGGGTTCAGGGTTTAGGGTTTAGGGTTTAGGGTTGGTTGGAGAGGGCGAGCGAGGAGGAAGCTTCTTTTTGCTAACGAGTCATGGATGTAAGGAGTTTCGCTGTTGCTGTCACTTATCTTTCTCTGCCATTCGCTTTTCGTGTCAAGTTTTCTGCTAGCAGCGTTTCTGCGTTTGGACGGCAGAGACTTCATCACTTGTCGTTAGCCTTCTTGTGATGCATGTATGTCGTAGTAACATGACTTTTTGTTGCTGCTACTCCGTTTGCTTGCATTGTTTAGGGTTTAGGAGTTTAGGAGTTAAGGGTTTGGGGAAACTCTAAACCTTAAAGGCTTCACGGGCCTGTTCGGGTCTAGTCTTGGAAGTAAATGGGCTCCAACGAAGCGCGGGAGTTTTGTGGTTCACTGTAGCAGCTATCCCAGGGCTCCAGTTACCTAAATAGTAGGTTGCTGGCCATATATTATATACCCCAGTAACCCATTATTTAGGTAACCGGAAGTCTTGGGCATGGTTTTTGGGCGTCCGGGTTGCGGACTTGGATCAGGGGGTTGGGATTGTGTCTTCGGGTCTGGTCAGGCGACTTAGTATCGAGGAGTAGCTACAGCTTGATCTTAGAAGTTCAGAAGTGTTCTCTATAACTTCACTTGCAACTATCGTGAATCCAACATTCAGGATCAAAACCTTGCTGCAATCTGGGTCGAGTCGCTCTCGTACGGAAGGCTTCCTAGTGGCCAGCAAGGCGAGTGAAAGAGAAGTTCGAAATACTTGGATATGGGTAAGTAAGGTGGAGCTCTACATTGCAAGGCCAGCTTTAGCAGCTTCGTCGCTTCAGGTCGGGGATAGTGACGGATAGTGTAGAGCCTTGGCTGAACCCTGGTCCCTCTTTCCCTCCGGCGTCCCGTGTAACGGCATTCGGAACTTTTCGCGTCCCACAGCATAAGCCTGAACCCCTACGCCTGTAAACTGTTGCGGGCGACAATGATGAACAGCAGTCAAAGCAGGTGATGGGATTCCGAAGCGGATTTCTGTGTGGGCGTTCGTTGCAGCCTCTGTGCTGCCGGCGGCCGCAAGCTTGTCGCCGGATGCATTCTTCGGTGCAATCGACTTCGCAGGTCCTGCCCGTCAATTTTTTGCTCTTTTGCAGACAGACAATGCCCCTTGAATAATTTTGTCTAGACTCTAGACTACTAGAAAGTTGTCCAAGCCACTTCCTGTCCGCGGTCTTGCTCACCGGACGAAACCTAGCAGCAACACTCATGCAACGGGCTCCTGTTAGGAGTCTGGCGAGCGTTCCATGTGAATGCCGTGGTGCGTCACCAGAAACCGGGTTCCTGATACCCAGGACTCAGCACTCAACCCCCGAATCCTAAACCACCTAACCTTGGGTTTGCCTTGAACTAGCATAACAAATCTTCTGTAGGTCCAAATTTTAGGGATCTTGCATAAAAGTATGGTTCTTTGGCAGGTGAAGGTGGGGCTCAGGGTTGAATGAGGGTTTTGGGGTCAGGATAAGGGTTTTAAGTGTCAATTTTTAGCAGCTGCCCTGCGCGGGCTGCAAAGATGTAAAATTCTGAACCAACCTTTAAAAGTCTCTTTGTTGTTTGAAATGAAGGGACCGAGCGAAATGAGCATCCCAGATGGGGTTGGACATAGTTAGAACTGCCGTTACTTTACTTATAACCCGACTAAGCCATACTTGCTAAATACCCTAAACCCTAAACCCTAAACTCCAAGTGCAGGGGCGTATCCTGTGACCTTGCTCTGGGGCTGCGCACCGCCGCTAATGGCTTTGGCCGGCAAGCCACGCAGCAGGACCCCTTTTGGACGGTTTAGGGTTTAGGGTTCCTGAACCAAAACATGTAATATAGGGGCCTTAATAATTAGAATAGGGTTTTGGGGCCCATTATACTATGTTTCTAATAAGGAGCCCCCAAAATAGTATTGGCCCCTATAGTACGGGTTCAGGGTTTAGGGTGGGTGTTTAGGGGTCAGGGTTTTGGGTTTCGGGAGATTTCAACAGTGTTCTTCCTGTTGGGTTCTTCCCAATGGCTGAGGGCTTCAGTGGTTCTTCTCTTTAAAGGGAAAGGGGTTGCTCCAAGCTTCGGGTTTAGGCTTCAGGATCTCCAGGGTTTGGGTTTAGGATTTCTATGTATGTGTATATGTATGTGTATATATTTATATATATATATAAATGTGTATATATATATACATATATATATATATATATTTATATCGGATCAAAACAGATGTATGTCTGGCCGAGGGATGCCCTGAATGCTGAACTCCGAAGAAGCTGCAGCATACGTAACAGTAGCAGGGTGAACAACAACGACGGCACCGACAGCAAAAGCAACAACAGCAGCGACAGCAACCGCTTGTTGGTGACGATGACAACAGCAACAGCTACGGAACAACCGCAAAGCAATCATGCACACGCATTCCTGTGATGCAGCCCGATCAGGAGGCAGGCTATACTGCTGAAGCTGATCCTGCTTGCATCCGTGGCCACTAGGCAAGAATGCAACTGTGTATATGCAGCGAGCTGCCCTCTATAGAGGCGTTTGACAACTGAAGACAGCTGTCACGGGTCGTAGAATCCTTCGGAATTTGATGGTATGTACGGGTTGCTTGCACAGAGTAAACGTGTTGCGCTTGCAGGTTGAGGGGAGTAGGAGGTCTTGGGGCATTGTTCATTTGAGCTGTTGTCTACATGAGTTGTGACCTTGCAGGATTTTAGGATGTTTATGTGAAGTGGATCCTTTTCAGATGAGTGCTACCTCATCATCACCAAGCTGGCTGTGCTCTATGATTACGGGTTCAGAGTCCCGCCGGGCTGCAATGAGTGCAAACGGAAAACAAGCGTCATAGTTACATGAGTAATGTAGTGTATGCTGTGCGCAGAAAGTTCATACTATGATTGGTAACAGCAGTTATCCGATGCGAGTATGAACCTTTACACCTGTTCAGCTGTTCAGGTAAAGCCCTAAATCCTGAACCCTTTCTGCCCTGTCTTTCATGGGAATCCTAATCCCTTTGCTTTTTCGCAGATCTTTCGAAACTAAGGTATCGGTTGCAATCTGTGCTGCACAAGACGTTGGGAGACTTTTTGGCCTTCAAGCGGTTGCTCGATGGGCGTGAAGAGCATGGTCGTTCGATGAGGATATGGCGTTAAGTTTAGTTTAGGGTTTAGGGTTTTTAGTGCTTGCAAGCGTTCTCTTGCACGATTTGGGGATGGTTTGGGCGCTGTGGCGGGGATTCTTTTCTTGGTTTCTGATTGAATTTCTTCCTGGACTTAGGTTGGACACCTCCAAATCCTGAAAGCGAACCCTGTACCAGCTCCCGACGTACAAACCTCAACCCCAAAGCTTGAGACCTAACAGTCTTCGACACCTGAAGGACCCGATGGATCTTTCCAAGAGCGAAGATGTGGCAGGTCGGGCCGCATGCAGCCTCCTCCCGAGCAGTGATGGAGCGGACGGCGTTTTTGCACCAGTCGCGTCTTGAGAACTACAGTACGACTTCGCAAGGCCTAAGGCGGTTCAGAAACCTCGGCGTCGGGAGAAGATTGTCGAGATCTCGGACGAAAGAAATGCTGGCCTTGGACCTTCGGTTCCGGTGGGTGCCCATGGCCATAGCCCTCCCGATAGCAATCTCATCGAGCTCCTCGTAAGGAACGTCGAATCGCCGCTAAATGGTGCCTGTACACAGGGGCCGGGCTGGATGTGGCAGATCCGACGCGCTCTCCGGAATCCTCGATGCTGAAGAGACAAAGTCTGTGAAGCAAACGACGCCAGTGGGAACCTAGATGGCTAAGTTGGGACTGGAGCTTCAATGCTGAACACAGTTGACGGTGCTGTTTTGGGATGTCGGACGCTGTAGGATCTGGGCCCATCTAGGCTTGAGTGCTGGGGCCGACACCCTACGTCCAAAAGCCCGCACCCGAAGTGATTCGAAGCCCAAACCTCGAAGCAGACATAAATACTTAACCCTTAACCTTTTTGGGTTGCTGAACCCTTAAAAAACCTATGAAGTTAACCTTTAGTTCTCAAGGAAACCGGACCAGTAAGCTAAACCGTACGAAAAAAAAGCTGTGCTATGCTCTACAGCATTTCCTGTCATAAGGGGGGTCGTGCAGGCCGAGTGTGTCGAGCCACTGCAGCTGGTGAAGTACGTGCCCGGGCAGTACTACAGGCCAGGTCTCAACCCAATGCTCTGAACCCCGAACCCTACCTGTAGCCGAAAAGACCTACCTTTTTGGGGTTCCTTATTATGATTTCTATATATAACTCCTTAAAAGGTAGGTCTTTTCGGCTACAGGTAAACTTAACACCCCAAACCCTGACACCCTAAACCCTAAATTCTTAAACCCTGAACCCACAACTTAACGCCCCCAACCCTGACACCCTAGACCTTAAAGCCCTGAACCCTAAACCCCGAACCCTAAACCCTCAAACCCTGAACCCTAAAACAGAAGCCGGAAGCCTTGAACCGAGAGTAGGGCATCTTGTCCTCGCCCTAAATCCTGCACCCTCAGCCCTACACTCTCTATGTGCAGTCTCCGCTGTAGCTCCTTTAAGGCAAGGAATCCCTGAAAGGCCTCCTTTAAGGCTTTTGGGTTTGGGATGTTTGTTTTTTTTTTTTGGGGGGGGGGTTGCTTTTTTTGGTATGCTTGTAGTCTCCATTGTAGTTTCCGTTTCGGTTCAACCCATTTCATGTTTAGGATCCGTTGAGGTAACCCAAAGCAGGAATAGCAATGGAGACTACTGGAGACTGTGGGTGCAGCCTCTAGGTGTTTACCCAAAGCTTTATACCCTATGCTGCGTCCTCCAGGCATTTCTTGAGTTTTTAGCGAGGGGAGATTTGGGCCTCCAATCCTCGCAGAGTTGGAAAGCGACCCAAGCGGAGGTAACCTGGGATTCTTTTGATTTTTTCAGTTTGGGTGTATGGTTTAATATTTATTGAGGGCCCGGGGCGACAATGAAAGATAACATTAGTAGATACCCCATATGCGGTTTGCAGTATAGTCTACCTCGCAGACTCGTCGGACCCCTACATGCACAGGGTATGTAGGGGTCATAGAGGATACCAGTAGACCCGCCCTCGAAGCCCTAAAATGTAAAGCCAAATCTAAAGCCGGTTTTCGATTTTCCGGGTTCTGATCGGCAGGGACCTCAGCGAGAAGAGACGTCGCAAAAGTAGTTTTCAGGACCCAGCTGAATGGCTCCACAGAGAAAAATCAAGAGCCCAAGATCCATGATCTGCTTTGAAGTGTAATATGAGTAACAGAGCGATATCGGGCCTAAACCCTAAACCCTAAACCCCTAAACCCTAAACCCTAAACCGCCCACGTTACATGGTCTGCCCGGAGGAGGCTTCCAGTCCCTCCACCCCGACACTGCTCCGACAGTAGCAACACAAGAAGCACTAAGCATTAGGGTTTAGGGTTCAGGCTTTAGGGTTTAGGCTTTAGGCTTTAGGGTGTGGGGTTTAGGGTTCCAGTAGTCCCTGAACTAGACTGAAGCACTAAATTCCTAAACTTCAAAGCTGGAAACCCGAAGTTCGAAGCAAGAAGCTGAGCCCCGCAAGCTTGCGGGTTCATGAAGCCGAAAGAAGGCCTCCCGATTGCCAAGACTATCCCCTCAGAGCCCTCAGAGTCTATGCCAAAAAAGGGGTAGGGTTTAGGGTTTAGGGGTTTAGGGTTTAGGGCCAAAAAGCACCGTACCCAAAACCCTGTTGTAGTTGTTAAGGTCCCTCTAGGCCTTTGCTGTCTTCACCCTTAAACCGTAAGCCATGGTTGGCTCGCATCCTGCTTACAGGGTCATGGGACTTCGTAAGTAGGGTTGTAAGTACCTGAGGTGGGGTCATGTGTGATTTTATGTGTGTAGTCACCTTACAGCCCCACTTTCTAAGGCCTATGAAGCATGATCTAATACCGTATAAAACCTTAGAATGCCCTTATGAAGCCCCTCAGGAAATCTTATAAACACCCTTTCAAAAGCAGCCGTTTCCTGAAGTCAGGGCTCACATGGACACGCACCAAGAGCCTGAGAGGCGACCTGGCTGGAGAGGGTAAAATGGTAAAATAATATAGGGGCCTGGATATACCCATTATAGTACTAAAACAGGACTCCTGAGTGGTACCCTTTTTGCCCTTTTTAGTTTAGGGTCAGTTTACGGTCCCCTTATCAAAACCAAATAGTAGGAAAAAGGGTACCCTTATTATAAAGGGGCTACTCAGGAACCTAGTCTTTATATCAAGGATCTATAGGGATAGGATAAAGGGGGCCTGAGTATACCCATTATAGTGCTTATAGTCTCTTTAGGGTTCTATAGAGGGGCATAATGGGGCCTGAGTATACCCATTATAGTACTAGAGGCTTTTTGGTTAGGTTCCTATACCAAACACGGATCTGCAGGGATAGTAGAATGGGGCCTGCATATACCCGGCCCATTATAGTAGTGCTTAGTCTCCATTGTAGTTCCTTCCCGGCCCATAATAGTACTGTAGTCTCCGTTGTATTTCCTTCTTTTGGCTGCCCAATTTTATTGTTAGGATCCTGTAGCATCAAATCGGTTAGCCCAAACAGGAACTGCAGCGATACTTTTCAGTCGGGAGTCATTCACCTGGATTTCGTGCTCGGGTTTTTGCGGCCTCATGGCTTCCGGTCTGGGCTCTTTCGGTTCAATGGGTTCAGAGAAGCTCCTTATCGTAGCCCTTCTTATAGAGCCCTTACCGTTAGTACCCCTTGTAGAAACCCTTACTCCACTCACCACCATAGTACCCCTTCTATTGAAAATCAACCCTCAGAGCCCTGTAGCAGCCAGAGCGCGACTGATCTTACACCTAGACGAACCCTTTAAGTGAGCCCTGAAAGGAAGTCTTTACGTATACAACCCTAAAAGAGGCCCTTTCATGGAACCCTTAATTAAACGAACCCTTTTTGGAGCCCGAAAAGGGGCCCTTTAATGGAGCCCTTAAAGGAACCCTTCAAAGACCCCTTAAGTGAACCCCTTAGAGCCCTTAAAAGGAACCCCTAATAGAACCCTAAAACCCTTTAAGGAACCCTTAACGGAACCCTTTATAGAACCCGAAAAGGGGCCCCGGCCCCTTTAATGGAGCCCTTAAAGGAACCCTTCGTACTCTTCTGGTAGCCACGCAAGGCTAGGCTCCTTCAATGGCGAGCAGCGCACGCATACGCTGCTGGTGTTTGTGCCTCTCGGACGGGACATTGGGGTTTCCTAGGGTTTCGGAGTAGAGGGCTTACAGTTTAGGGGCTGGAGTGGGGTCAAGGGGTTTGGGGTAGGGTTTCATGTGTGGGGCTTGGGGTCTAGGCTCAGGGTTTAGGTGTGGACTGTTTGGGATTGAGTGGATTGGGGTTTGGGTTTTAGGGTAAATTGATGTAAATTTAGCAAGTACAGGATGGTTTAGTAGGGACTGAGCCGTCAAGAGTAGGACAGTCGTAGCTCAAGACAGACATGCAACCCTGGAAGTATCCCCAAGATGATAGCCGCAGAGTTAGGATCACCGAGTTTGGGGCCCTAAAATTTTGAAATTGCGATAAACACCAAAGCCCGACTCCTCGGGCTTCGCTAGACTGCAGTTTAGGGTTTAGGGATTTAGGGTTTAGGGCTGAGGGTGTTAGAGATACTCACTGTTCTGGGCTTGCTCCTGTGGCCTTTGCAGTAGCTTGAAGCTTACAGTTCGCCTTAGTCTGAGAATCTGTGGAGTGCTTGGGCAAATCCTGGACTCTGAACGCTGCATCCAGGCCCAAACCCTAGAATCACAGTCAGACAACCCTGCACTTCAACTCCAAGTCAGGCCATTACATCTGGGGCCTAAATAATTAAAAGGGTTCCTTTTTGAAGGGGTCTATAAGGATTACTATAAGGGGTATTACAGGGGTTTAGTATAGGGGCCTAAATAATTACCAATACTGTTGTGGAGGTTCCTTGCTATAATTTAAATGGGCTCCGAAAAAAACCCTATTCTGATTATTAAGGGTTCCGTACTAAATCCTTATTATAATAGCCCTTATAGTAGCCCTTATAGACCCCTTTAGAGGGACCCTACTCTAATTATTAAGGCCCCTATATTAACCCAGAAGCCTTCGACTGCTCCCCTCAGGTCGACAGTGCCTGAGGCCAGGAGCCCCATCTTTGGTGCCTTTGTGTGTGCGGGTGTGTGGGTATTCCTCGAGCTGAGTCTTGCGAGGTTTGACGGCTTCTGGGATGTACGCCAGCTTTTGAACGATTTTAGGTTCGGGGCTGCGGGGCTGAAACCCTAAACGCTACAAAACACTGAACACCCAACAAACCCGAAAACCTAAAACCGAAACCCTGGTTTGCAATCTAGCACCTCGTCAACCCCAAACTTTAAACCCCTTAAACCTTGTCAACCCTGTACCCTAAACCCTTAAACCCTTTCAGTGTGAGAGGTGGAGCTCAAGGGACCTGTTTAGGCGTTTTACCTCAAGCGTTCAGTTAGTGTTTAGGGGTTTAGAGGTTTAGGGACTTAGGGTTTAGGGGTTAGGGCTTAGGGGTTTAGGGGTTGGGGTTTAGGGGTTCGGGGCTTAGTGGTTTAGGAACTTTAGCGGAGGCAGGGCTCAAGGACTTTGAATGCGGGGCACAGAGTATTACACCCTAAACTCAAACCCCTCGAGTGTTAAGGCTTTCTTTAGTGTACCTAAGCATTGTGCGTCTTTCAGAAGGCCTATATGGCCGAAAAGCAGGGACGAGGCGTTTGACTGCAGACTCGGGCATGTGTAAACATGGTGTCAGACATGCCAAAGGAAGATTGAGGTTAATGTGACTTCGGCGGGTGTGACCCTCCCCACTTCAGGGTGTAGGGTCTAAGGGTTTAAGGGCTCAGGATAAGTCCAACAAAAAGGTTCAGGGTAGACCCGGTCTGAGGAAGCTAACGGTGCAGTGTCAGCTCACGTTGACCGAGCAGGAAGAAGAAGCAAGGACAGGCAGTTGTCCCAAGCTGCAGCACCATACTAAACCAATGTCCCAAACTGCTAGTAAGGTCTAATTCCCAAAAACCTAAAACATGGATAGCATAGTTTTGAATGCATCCCGATTCTGATATCGAGACATATGTTTTCATCGCCAGTTTGAAGCGTACCCCAAACCCTAAACCCTAAGCCTCATGGCCAATTTGATGCGTTGTCTCAGTCGGATGGTGGCGGCCACCTACATTTCCCACTGCTCGAGTTGCGAGTCCTGCCGAAGGCAGCCACACTACACAGCAGAGGGTTTCTGCAGGCTTAGGTAAGGGCTTCTAGCATTTGGTGTTTTTGGGTTTGGGGAGTGACTGTAGTATACACACCCTCGGTAGACGTGTCAACTTTCCATCAAGTATCGCTTGACCAGTTCGTTTGGTAGGGAGAGTGTTTACATACGCACTCGCCTAGGCAGCTTTGGACACATGTCAGTTCTTGACTCCAAACCAAATCCTAAGCCCGCAACTGCAAGTGCGTAGTACTCTAAATGCGGGTGGCTTTGATCAGGGTGCCGGACTATTTGGGGGACCTAAACATGACCCTAGTTTAGGAAACTACCCAAGTGTTGCAACACGTTCTCCGTTGTGTCCTATTTCCGGCTTCTCGAGCCTTGAACCCTCAACCTTAAGCCCTACACCGTAAACCCTACACCCTACACCCCCCAAAAATAAACGCAAGAAGTCCCTAAAGCCCCAGTCCCTAAACCCTGAAGCCTGAAACCCTCCATCCGGAAGTCCTTGGGGTAGGGCCTAACAGCCCTGAGACAAACTCTGTTCCTACAGGGCCTCTGAGCGACACTACAACATGAACCCTGAACTCCAAACCCGAAGCCCTTCAACTTTTTTGGAACTCAACCCTAAACTCTAAAACCGTCAACCCTATCTATCCCAACATGGTCCCCCCTCCCCTCGCCCCCCTCCCCCTCCCCACGGCCCACAACTATAACTCCGACGCGCTGCAGTCGCAGGCGGGTACAGCAGTGCTCTGGAACAACCTCAAGCCTAAAGGCGACGGGGCGCCGAGCTTAGCTCCCTTAAAGGGCTCCTTCAAAGGTACTACAGGGTTCCGATTCCTTTACAAGCTCCTTTGAGGCCTGAACGATATGCTATAAGGGTTTCGAGTATACAGGTTTAATAGGATCTCAGGCTTTAGGGCTGAAGATTGCAATTAAGCTTTAAAAGGAGAGTCCTGTGCTTTCGTTCTCGGGTTTGAGCGTGGGGTAGTTTGTCTTTGAATCTTGAGCTTGCGCCTGTTGCATCTTGACCCATAAGTCTCGGGCAAAGACATGTAAATCATGTTCAGATCAAGAAATAGACCACTATACATGTTTATGTTAGCTCTTTGATATCGGATATCACAAATTGTTATATTCTCTGTTGTTCTATAGTCTGATTTCTTTGCTTCCTCTGATGAACTTACTTGAGTTGTTATTGGTGATGGTGCCTGTGCTCCCACCTCGCATCCCCTCCTGTAGATTTATACTTAGTAGCTGAGTGGATGCACTTTACGCTTTTGGGGATAATAGTACCCACTATAAAATTTATAAGACTGAAACTGAAACTTTTTGGAGCTTATGAACTCAGCAACTAGGCTATACCTAAACTGTAAACCTTTCGACCTTTCTGTGCATCCGACACCTCATCACACCCTTCCAAGGACTTGATGGAGCCTGATCCCTGCGCCTTGCATGAGGTCCGGCACCGGAGACTCCGGAACACGTCGTTGTGGGGGGTTTAGGGTTTCGGGCTTAGGGTTAGGGTTTAGGGCGTTTGGGGTTTGGAACTTTGGAGTTTGTTTTTGGGGCCTGGGCGTCCTTAGATGCGGTTTGTTGTAGAATTCAGTCTTTGGCGCAAGGAGACTGAAGGATTCTTGTTGCCTGAGCAAGGTGTGGGTTCATGACGTCCGGAGCCTTCCGACTCTACTGCGCCATGTGTGAGTCTTTGTTTCAGGATTTTGCCGTTTTTCCTCCCTGGGCAATGGTTGCCACTATTGCCATTACAAAAAGCGATGCCTTCCCATGCTTGTCGAAAGTGATTCACGGCTCGAAGGGTCACCTCAAAAAGGGCATCAGCGTGCTTATGAATCTGATGACAAGCTTGCTTGAGCTTCTACCCTAATCCCCGAAACATGACGCCGTGCCCGAGTCCTCAACCCAGAGATGAAGGTCTTTGCAAGTACTATGACGGCGATGATGGTCATACAGAAGAATATGCTTCTAATTACTATAGTAGAAACGATGCTTACTTCAATGACGGTGGCGATGATGATGATGATGCTCATGATGGTGACCTGAAGATGACGACGATGTTTGGGGATGAGGATGCTGAGGAACGTGACGCTGACTGCCACATGTGCTCAGGATCAGCAGTCCGACGACTGCCGCTAACTCAGCACTATTCGTCATGAAGGGTACTCCTAGCTGAATGTTCTGCCGGTCTTATTTGTTGCATTGGCAGAGCCCTCTCACTGCCATGCTCCTGCAAGTTTTTTAGTTTCTGCTTGTTTGGTTCTATGTTTCTTTCCGCCGTTCCAGCATGTTGACTTCTACAATGATTACTGCTACTGTTCTTGCGCCGATATTACTTCTACCATTCCTCTTGCTGCTATCACCGTTGAAACGGTTCCAAATAAATAAGTAGCAAGACTATAAGAAATTTCCTTTGCTTTAACTAGTAACTAGGTGCATTATCCCCCATATCCCTGTTCTAATTGTTAAGGCCCCTGTACCAAGCCCCTCAAGCTGGCCCTGCAGGGTGAGCCCCCCCTGGGCGTGAAGAAGGCGCGAGTTGTCGGCTGGGGGATTTGGGGTTAGGGTTTAGGATTTGGTGGGGGGAGGGGGGTTCGGGGTTAGGCATTGTGGTTTTTCCGGACACTCCGCGTGCGCGGTGCTCGACATTCTTCTCTTGCCCCTGTCTTTGCAGCTCATAGTTGTCGACTGCATGTATGGCCACAGCTTTGGAGATTGTGGCATTGCACAACATGAAGAGCCGTGACGGTCGTAGGCATGATGATCGCGATAATGTTAGTGGCATAGCCGTCTGGGGAGGTCACAAAAACCTAAACCCTTCTATCAGTTTCGGTCTAAACCCGAAACCGGGTTTCGGGGGTAGGGTTTAGGGTTTAGGACGTTTAGGGTGTAATGATTGAAATCTGGAAGAGAAGTCAAATCCCACGTGCTCTGAACAGGTGGCTATGAACGCGCCATGGCTGAAAGACGGTAGCTGTGGAAAGACAAATACTTAGATAGCCAATAGAGGAGGCTTTAAACGTTTTGGGCTTATGTATTTGGTTTGTCTCAGAAAGTTTAAACTTCTTTGGACCCGGTTATGGAAGAAGAGAGCAAGTACTTCTGGGCTTGTGAGACTTAGGAAGGTTCTGGGTAGGTAGGTCTCAGCCTCTTATTTTGAGTTTCCGATCTTAGATCCCGCTGGAGCTATCAAGAAAGCAGGTGTGCTTCGGTTTGGTGGATTCAGAGTTGCTGAGCCGGTGTTTCTGTTTTGGCTTTTTCTGACGGTTGGAGCACCGACGTGACCTTCAGCGCGATGGTTTGATGATTTGGTTGACAACCGAAATAACAGCATGTTCATCTGGAAGTCACAGTTGCCACTGTAGCGAGGTGGCAGGCAGGTGCACTTGTTCTTGCAACAGGATGTTGAGACAACCTTTAATACACAAGCCTGACAAATTAGTAACACTCTTCCTTAGGCTTCCTTACAGTTATGGTACAAATAGAAATCATGTAATCATCTGCAAGTATACCGCTAGAGCCCGACTCTAGTCAGTAAGGCTCCTATATTAGCAGCTTGAGCCTGGAGGTTTTGACAGCCCCCTCTGGCAGACATAGGGGTCTGAACGACTAGAAAGCAGATCCCCCTTAGGGTACCTTACGGTTATAGTATAATATGCCCAGCAACCCTGTTTCACCCCTGTAGGCGGATCGTATCGTTTCAGCAGTACAGCGCTTTAATGCTTCCATGCTCTCCGGTCGATTTGCTTCGCTCCTTGCTGCTTGGATTAGGGTTTAGGGTTTAGGGTTTAGGGTCTGTTTCTGTAACTCGCTTCGTCCTCCTTAGCACCCGGCAGCGTTCGCCACATGCGGTGTGCTGCATGCCGATGCTGCTTCCGGCTTTGACTACAAGCAAGACTGCGGATTACGATGTTGATCAAGGTCTTAATGCCGTGCGAACTCATGGCCACGAGCACCAGAACGGTTCAACAATAATAATAAGAATAAGAAGAATGATAATCATAATAAGGTTCTGGCTGCTTGGTGGTGTTACATGATATAGCAAACCAGCTTTGAGCATCTATGTTGCCTGCAGGCTTATCTTCCCGCCCGACCCATGCCCAAGCGAAACTTCAGTTCCGAAGCCTGAGACCCTAAAGCCTGAACCCGAAAATCCTACAGCCTATTCTGAGCCTTAGCCTTAGTCAACCCTCGACGCCAAGCGCTGGAGATCCCGGGTCCGCACATCCTCTAATACCCGAATCCCTAAACCGCCAACCCTCTAATTCTTTTCTCCAGACCCCAAACCAAACCCACAGCTAACCAAACACAACCGAACCAACCAGTAGAAAAGCCCTATAAACCCTAAACCTAGACCTTAACCCTAAGCGGTAAGCCCGCAAGGTCTGGATCGTCGACCGTCCTTTCAGCAAGAGCGGGCCTCAGCTTGTTGTCGCGGCTTGTTGAATTCAGGGGCTAAGGGTTTAAAGTTAAGGTTTAGGGTTTTGGGATGCTTTTGGTCTTTTTGTACTGGAATGTGTTGGATTAAAGGCTCGGAGTTTGGAGGTGTTCTGTTTTGAGGAGTTTCACGGTTGCGGATGTAGCGGATGTAGCTGGGTTTAGGGATGACAGTGTCTATCGTTCCGCAAAGTTTATGTGGTGCTTGAGTGCTTTGAGTCGTACTTTGCTGGGCCGAAAAGCGGACTCCTTGCCAAGTCACTATACCGGAACACACCCGATGCTCCAAGCCTTGTACCATGTACCCCAAACCCTAAAGCGTAAGCCTACACCCCAATCCCGAAACACCACACCACAAAGTCTTCGCCGCGGCTACAGCTGCTCCTTCTTACTTTTCCTGCGATCTAGGCTTCACAGAAAGCCTTCATTGCCGCACTCTGTTCTACATGACCGGCTTGGGTCGAGGGTTATTGGCCATCGTTGATCGATTCTGCTGTGGCCCTGTTAGAGGCAGCGGCCCCCGCGTCGATCATTCGCAAGCCTTGAAAGACCTGCAGAACTAAGCCCCAATACGTTTGAACTCGGGTGTGGGCTGCCTTCTGCTACGCACTTTTTCAAACTTCTGCATGCTACGTCCGATTTGGGTAAGATCAGAGGCCTTTTTTGACGCCAAAGGCCCCAACATCGCAAAGCCTAAAGACCACACCACCAGAAGCCGCTTCCCTTCTGCCCTCCCTCCCCAACAAACAGAACGAACGATGAACCTCAAATCTGCAATTTCATAAGATTCACGGTTTGGGGTTTAGGGTTCAGGGTGTAGGGCTTGGAGTTTAGGGCTAAGGGTTTAGGGCTTGGGGTTTAGGGTTTCGGGCTTAGGGTTTAGATGTTGTTTTTCAAGGGGTGTTGGGCTTCCTGGGAAACCAGGCCACTCAAGCCCCCAGCTCCTCCTGAGCGCCTCCGAGGCAATCCGTGGAGGAGGCTCTACGGAGACGTCAGCGTCCCTGTTTCATCCTCAGTTTGGGTTCTGATTCTGATCCTAACCCGTAATAACCCTATAATCACTAGACCCTAATCCCTGAACCCTAAACCCTAAGCCCTGCAATCTCTAAACCCTAATCCCTAAAGCCCAGTCCCTAAACCTAAAACCCTAAACCGCGGTCCTGAGTAATCCTCAGTAGGGTTTCAGGGATGTCGTCGGTCGTTGGGGCTAGATAAATTCAAGAACTTAAGATTCTAGGTTTAGTTTAGGTTTTGGGTAGGGGCTAGTAGCGCGTAGTTTGTTCATATTTGGGGCGAAGAAGTCAGGTTGAAGGTTGCGACTTTGTCTCCAGCCTGGGAGGCACAGCACGCCGAAACTGCCGGCACAGAGGAACCCATCCCAGTGGCAATCGAAACGCCATCGCAGCAGGAATGCGCAAGGTTGCGCATCCAAGCCGGCACATCAGCGAAGCTGGAGGAGGTGGAGGCCAGAAGGAGCTAGTGCAGACACAGCAAAGCTGGAGGAGGTGGAGGCCTGCATCCAGCAGGAGCTAGTGCAGAGGAGGCGCACGTCAGGTTTCTGTGAACCCAGCTATACCCGGCTCAAAAGCAGCCACTGCCACAACCCTGGCTTCGTCGCCTCACGATCGATGCGTTTCCTGGACACCAGCGAGCTGCTCATCAAGGCTGTCGAAGCCACGAGACATGCCCGCCGCGAGACAACACTCATCGATTAATATAGGGGGCCTTAATAATAGGCTTTTGGGGCCCATTATACTATAATTTATAAATTATAATCATAATAAGGAACCCTCAAAATCGTACAGGTAATATCTTAAGCCTCTATAGTACCTCCGGTTCATCCTTGACTTGGAAAAAGTCCCTGAAGGCGGCAAACCGTAGCCGAGTGTCACGAAGGGGGTCGTGGCCGTCGAAGCTCGAAGAGTACTTAAAGGATCATGGGACTTAGTAACTAGGGTTCCTTAAAGGGCTCCTTTAAAGGGATCTATAGGAATTCTATTAAAGAGGGGGTCCCTAGGGTCTACTTCAAGGATCATGGGACTTAGTAACTAGGGTTATAATTAGGGTAACTATACTTATAACCCCAATTAAGGTACTTATAACCTTACTTTCTAAGTCCCATGATCCTCCAAGTAGGCCGTGGTTGTGGCCGTGATCTCTTGCCGAAGGCCTCCACATTAAGGCTTGGGCCGGGATCCAGGGTGAAGCTACTAGTTCGTGGAAACGTTCGTATTGCGCACACGGACACTTCCACGTCAGTTGCTTTCAAAGAACCCTTTTTGTGAAGCTCGCGCTGCAGCTGGGAATTCAAGCTGTATCGCGAAAACCGCAAAACCTACCCGAATTCGCCGGCATAACGGCGAGCTCAAATGAGTGTCTAGCTAGCCGTTGCACTTCACAGGCCACGATAGTAGTGATTCAAGGCTCACATGCTTATACACTGAGATTCAATTCCTGAAATCCTACAGCCTGAGCCCCAAGCCTCCAAGGCCTCAACACGGCACCCATGTGCCCATGTGAAACGGAAAGTCGTAGGTCAACATGAGTCCTCCCAGCGACAGCATGTAAGTCCATAAAGGTCTAGTTTGAAGAATTCGTTACAGAGGTGTATAGGGTCCTGAGTGTTTGGCTGAGGCGCTCCAGGAACGAAAAAAATATCATTGCAATCGTCATGTAAGCAAACCAGACATGAAAATCAGAAAACACTAGAAGTGCATACCGGATTCATATACGGAACTTCCAGAAAATCGGGCAGCCGTATATAGAGCAACGTCCTCATCATAAGTGCCCTCTAAAGAGGACCCCTAAATTTAAGCGCAGCCCCCAAAGCGAGGCCTTGCACCCAAAAGCCGCCCGGCTTGGGCGATTTAGGTTTGACGGTTGCTGGGTGTTGGGGTTTTGTGTGTGATGGGGGGGGGTTTGGGTTCTGGCGTTTCGTTTGTTTTGGGGTTTGGAAGGTTCAGGGTTTAGAGGCTGAAGGTGCTAGGCTTTGGCTTTGCAACACCACCTCTCACGGTTTAAGGTTTAGAGTTTAGGGTTTAGGGCTTAGGGCTTAGGGCTCAACCTCTGAGGCGTGGCTGACACTCCACGTCCGGCCTCAGAGGATGCAAAATGCTGTGGGCTTCAAGGTTTCAAGACCCTAAAACCCCTAAACCCCCTGGACCCTAAACCCCTAAACCATTAACCCTTAGGTGTAGGAGGGGGCGATGAGATTCAAGGTTTAGGGTTTTGGGGTACAGACGGGTTTCTGAGGCTGAGGTTTAATGATGTTGGAATGCATTGCTGCATTGCTAAGCCTTATGCAGGCATAGCATCGTAAAAGGTTTTTTCTCTCTCTGTAAAAAAGCACTACTTAACTTAACGGGCAGCATGAGCACCTGCAAGTACATCAGCGTGTATAGAAACCGTAGTTTCTATCATGTGCTTATTTACATAATGTATATATAGTTGCATATATGTAGACACACACACATACACACAGACATACATACATACGTATATAGATAGATATGTTATGTAGAATTGTATTTACATTCACTTTCATACTGCATGATATCTACAGAACATTACAGAACTTGTGCATGCTTAACTCGCGTACAGCCCCACCAACTGAAATTCCGGATCCCACAAGTAGGCTTTAGGACTTAGTGTATGGGCATATAAATCCCAGTTTGGCCACTTCTAGTCACGCTTGTACTGTAACATACATGCCAAGACCAAGCCTCTCCAAGTAAGAAGGAAAGGCTAAGTAGTGTTTCAGAGTTACGGCAGTTTGATGGCTTAATCCCGGCACCCAGAATCCCAGAGCTTGAAGACCAAGAGTCTAACAT
This sequence comes from Symbiodinium sp. clade A Y106, assembly GCA_003297005.1. Taxonomy (NCBI): domain Eukaryota; class Dinophyceae; order Suessiales; family Symbiodiniaceae; genus Symbiodinium; species Symbiodinium sp. clade A. The sequence goes on from BGNK01001820.1 coordinate 20,563, forward strand.
CCAGAGTCCTGAGCCCCCAGACCGCAAAGCCTTAAACCCCCAACCACCAACATAAATGTTTCTGAGCTGAGATGTGGAGAGGTATTTCGTGGTTGAGATGCCGGTGTTCTTTGGCTTCGGGTTTGCGGTATGAGAAGACTTTAGACGCAACAGGTCTAGACCCTCAAGCCCTAAACCCCAAAGCCCCAACCCAGACAGAACATATCAACAATTGCAGCCACTTTATGGCTCGGCACCATCTGGTAGCTGACCTGAGATGCTTACCGCAGCTCCTTTCCTGCAGCTGGTTTCTTCAAGCCAAAAGTTTCTGCCAAGCATCGACCCCTTTGTACATTGCTTGTTTTGCTGATAGCTCTTAGTATGTGACATGTTAAACGGTGTTGTGCTGTGATTGTTTGCGTATATAAGGGTTGCAAATCGCACGTTCGGGAATTTTCGTGCTTTGCGCTATTGCAGACAATTTCGCCATTGCTACGGTGCTTGGTGTCGCTTTGCTTTCGCGACTACTGCTGTGATTACCTGTGGCTGCTTCCTTCATCCGTGTTTGGACGTCTACCAGATTTGACAACGAGTACCAACACCGCTGATATCTGTGGCAGATGCAACTAGGCTCAGTCATATGAGCTCCAAAGATCCGATAGCATCCGGACCAGACTGGGGCTCGTGGATGCAAGCTCCTTCGATCTCTGCAGCTTCCGCAGGAACGGGTTTAGGGTTTAGGGTTTAGGGGAACCTGCATGTAAACCGTAGACAGATTTAGACACCAGAGCCCGAAGCCCCCCTCCTCCCGTCACCTCACCGATTCTTGTGGTGCTCTGGCTTTGGGTAAAGTCTCAGAATCCCCCCGGAAATCTGGTGGCTGTGTAGTGGCACTGTTTCATAGAGGTTTGTCCGATAGGTTATCATTGAAAGCTCAGGGGTTGGCTGAATTCCGACCGACCACAAGCTGAACCGCCCAAGGAGTCCTCGACAAGGTTCTGAGGGGTTGTGTAGGACGTCAATCAGAAAATCACGGTTCCTGCTTGTTGTGCGCGGCAATTTCAGGTTTCTTAAGCTCGTATGAGAAAGCAGGACAGTAGCAGCAGGAGTGCTAGAATACGCCACGAAACCCAGGGGCTTGAAGACGACTCCGATGTCTTTGGCTATAAGTGGGGTAACCATAGTTATAATCCATATTAGGGTCCTTATAACTTCTCCTATAACTACCCATGAACCTCCAAGTAGGCAGACTGAATCACTGAAAGAGATGGAAGTTTGCTTCACATACAAAGGCGACGCCTGCCGCCGTCGTGCGGCTTGTCAGCAGAGAGGACTAAGGGCTTCATGCAGATTGGGTTTAGGGTTTACGCTTGAGGCTTTTAGGGTTTAAAGGTTGTAGTGGGTAGTTCAGTCGTGCCGCTGCTGCTGCTCTTCGTCCTCCTCGTCGTCCCTTTACGAACATTGCGCCTACTACTCGTAATGATAGCAAAAACACGATTAACTAGTAATGAGAAGCCGAACCATACAAAATCGTGATAACCTGAGTAAGGAAGACAGCGAATTGAAAACTAGCAGTAGTAAGAGGAATCCACTGGAGGCGAAGATGGCATGGGAACTGTCGATGGTTTTGTTGAGGTGGAAGATGCCACAGCTGATGATGGTGGTGACGATGGCGAGGTTGTTTATGACGATGCTTCATACGGTGCTGCGCACCCCACCAAACACTAACCATCACTAACCCTAGATTAAACCCCTAAAGCCGAAACCCCTCCAGCTTAAACCCCTAAACCCTAAACCCCCAAATCTTTAAACCCCTAAACCCCCCCTAAATCTTAAACCCCAAACCCCAAAGCAGAAGCCCCAAGCTTCGAGGTTCGTGCTGCTGCTCAGAGTGAGCGGAGAGTCTCAATGCATCCCAGCGCCTGCGCCTAGTCCAGAAGCACATGGGCTTTCGGAATCGGTTTACGGTTTAGGGTTTGGTGGTTTAGGGTTTAGGGTTTAGGGTTTGGTGGTTTAGGGTTTAGGGGTGAGGTTTTGAGTGTCCCGTATGGTTGAGTGAGAGAATAGTTATATAAACTTTACGACTCTACGAGATCTAGTGTCGGCAGCCGTTTAACGCTGACCATGTTTGGCTCGGGAGTTCATGTAGTGTTCCAGGATTCATGGGCCAGGACTTCACAATTTTCATGGTAAATTCCAAGAAGGCCTTGTGGCTGGAAGTTGTCGGTGTTTGGATCAATTTACAGGTGTAGGGGTTCTGAAGCTGCGGAGGCTTTGCAGCGCCGGGAGTTGCTTCCAGTATTCGTGTCGCCTTTGCACAAGCCCGCGCCGGTTTTGCAAGAACCTGCGTCATAATTACTCGAGCCCTAAACCCAAACTCCTGAATCCTAAACCAAAGACCCTGAACTTCACCCCCTCCCCCAAGGGATCTGGAAGTTGGCACTACTCTAATTTTCATTTCGTCTTAAAATACGAGCTCCAACAAACTCCTAAAGCTCAACAACCTCCTATACCCCAATATAGTAGTAGCCAGAAAGTTGGAACATCATTATCTTCATGCCCTTAAGGTAAACTACAAGGGATCCTAGCACTAATCCTCCTAAAACCATGTTCCAACTTTCTGGCTTCTACTATAATTCTCTAGCTCAAACTCCCAACCCACTTGTCCTTAGACCCTACGCCTTACAGACATCCTGGTCCCGTCCTGGACCCGGTGAGGTGGCTTGATCTTTGAGGTCCGTATCCAATGCGTTTAAAGGAACCCTTACTGAAACCCTTAAAGGAACCTTAAGGGAACCCTTAAAGGAACCCCTATGGGAGCCCTTACAGGAACCCTTAGAGGCAGCCCGAGCTGCCTTAGGCAACCCAAGCTTAGAACCACGTTCTCATGATCCACATGAACCCTGCATGCATCCTACAATGTCCTCTGGAAAACCAATGCAACCCAAATGCCATGAGCAACGGACTTATAAGTGCAAAACATCTAGGAATATTATACAACTTGTGAGTGGCAGAACCATGCAAGACCCCTCGGACCGATAAGTGACACACTTCAAACCACGCATACTCAGCCCTAGATCCTTATAGCGGCTCTTCTGGTACCTCGTATAGAACCGTAAGGCCCTAAATCCTGAATCCTGCTAGCAATCAAACCCTCAACCCTAAACCCTTACAGCAACACTTCTAGTACCTCTTGCAGAAACCTACAATCCTAAACCCTAAATCCTTATAGCAACTCTTCTAGTACCTCTTGTAGAACCCTAGATCCTTATAGCAACTCTTCCAGTACCGTTTGTAGAACCCTAAAGCCCTAAACCCTGGACCCTAAACCCTAAGGCCCTAAACCCTTTTCAAGGACTCCGGAACCGCTCTGGTTCAGAGCGGTTTCAGGGCTTTGTCAGCCTCGAAGAGGTCGCTCAAGTGAGACCCTCAGCATGCTTTGTACGGTTTTAGGTTCCTGAGTAGTACCCGTTTGCCCTTTTTCTGTTTGGGTGCCCCTATTAACACCAAATAATTAGCAGGAAAAAGGGTACCCTTATCATGAAGGGGCTACTCAGGAACCCAGGGTTGTATAGTCCTATAAGGGTTCTCAAAGGGTTACTACAGTAGCCTGCAGCTTGAGTTTCTGGCTTGGGGTTTTGGCTTAGTATTGCGGGTGGCTTTGAATCCTCGACAGGGCGGGCTGTAACAGTGCTCTCGGGTTTCGGTTTCAGCCCCACAGCTGCCAGTCCTTGGCCCTCATTAAACCCCAGCTGCCTCCTAGACATTGAGGATTGCCGTTGCCGTGCACCTTTGAGCTTGAAGAAAACACTTCCAGGAATTCGATCGCTAAAGCCTTAGGCCGAAGCACTTCTGTCGTTCTTATTGGGGGATTGTCGCGGTGCTGGAGACGATAATGATGACGACGATGATGATGATGATGGTGATGCTGATCGTGTTAGTGGTGCTGACGGCGACAGTGGGAATGATCAAGCGGTTTCTATTGTTCTTGCCGCAAGTTGCGAGTTGGTGGTGCCTTTACTGTCGCTTTTTTGTGCAGCAGCGGCGACGCTGTGGTTGCTGCTGCTGCTGCGGTGCGGTGCCCGTGGTTCTTATTCGTATGCACACCACAACGTCCCGATTTGGAATTTTGAAGCCTCTCTGTCCATGAACCCGCAGAAGTATCAATAGTGACAGTGCTCGCATCTATTAGCAAGACCAGCAGCAGTTGCAATAGCCATGGCCATGGGAAGACTAGAAGTCGTGAAAGTCATCACATAAACCCGAAACTTCCGAAGCCCTGAACCCGCAAACTGCATCTGCATCTCGCGGCGACGAAGGCCTTCTTGCGAGTCGCTCCCTTTCTCTGGATGCGAGAGTGAGGCCCCCAACCTCTGCAGATGGAATCGTGGCATAAAAAAGTTTACTGGGGTTTAGTCGGTTGAAGGTTAAGGCGTTTCAGGGCTTCAGGGGTTTAGGGATTTATGGTTCAGGGGTTTGTGGTTTAGGTATTTGGGGTATAGGCGGTTTAGGGTTGAGGGGTTTAGGGTTTAGGATGAACAGGTTCTCCTGCTCCTTAAAGGAGCCATAACCAAAAGTGGAGTCTATGCTTTGTTTATCCCTGGTTACTTCAAAGTGCAGATGAAGAAGTTGAGGGCTTAGGGGTTGGAGGTTTAGGGTTCAAGAGTTTAGGGCCTTAGGGGTTTAGGCGTTTAGGGTTTCGGCGGTTTAAGGTTTTAGGCTCAGGGGTGTAAAGTTTCGGGATTCTCAACCCCAACAAGAATCCGTAGGTGAGGCTTTGGATCTTTAGGATTTCAGGGTTTCAGCTTCAAGGAGTTAGGAGTTTGGGGGGAGTCTGTGCTGAGGTTTCTCATGGATTTAGACCGCTGCTCCGAAAGAGGGTGCCGTTCTGCCGGTTCTGTAGGGAGCGAAGTTCTAGGGTTTTAGGCTTTATGGGGTTCAGGGTTTAGGGGTTAAGGGTTTAGAGTTTATGGGGTTGTAATGATTGATAGTTGAGTTTGCATATCCAGAGCAAGGGCTAGGATGAGACTTTGCCGATTATCATACTTCTATCGCAACACCCCTGTGCAGCACTCTGCCACGTGGTGCAAATCTCAGCAAGTCTTCGGCCTCTCCGATCTGAGCCTGAGACTGCGGGTCGGACGTTTGGGCGTGAGAGCCCTAAAGGTAGGGCTTTGCTTTTGTGAATTGGGAGATTTCTCCATAGTACACTTTAGAAGGCTACATAGAAACACGATTATTACATAGTGTCCTTGTATAGTGATGCTACACATATACCCCAAAACCTTATTCTAGTTACAAATTCTCAGGGCCCCGACATTTTCCACATGTCTCCCCATTGTGCTGCATGTACGAGCAACTTGGAGCCCACGAGCCGAGTCAAAAATCTGAGTCCATAATTTAGGGGCCTGAATACTAAGTAATAGTCTCTCCTTGCAGTGCTTCTTGCTATTGTCATTACTGGTACTAATAACAAAAATAGCAATATTATTGTTATTGTTATTGAATTGTTACTCTTGACAAATTATGGTAGAACATATCCGCAAACCCTACTCTGAGCAATAAGCCCCCTGCTAGCTCTCTCTCTCCTTTTCCAAATGGATGCATCAGGAACGCGTGGCGTGGTAGATGTCAAGCAAGAATTGCCTGGTTCCATCCCATGAAGTGCGGGCGCTTAGGCTGCATATGGCACTGTGGACCATGCGTCACATTGGGTTTGCAGTGTGGGTTTGGATGATATTTGGATGATAGCATGCATACAGACATACATACAGACAGACAGACATACGTAGTAGGAGTCGTCGAGGTCGTAGTAGTAGTAGTAGTATCAGCCCTCTCCGACCAGAAACTGTCAAGCTCCAAATCATCCAACACCGTTTGAATTTCTCAATCTTGAGGTACTTAGACGAGGGCGTGCTGTTTCTCATTACACAGAGGTTGTAAAGGAGTGATAGTACCCGAAACCTATATGTAGGTCCTGAAACCCCAGTTCCAAAGCCTAAATCCCAAGCCCCTGTCCTTATAGCTTCTGATGCCCGTCTGAAACCCTCTACAAACACGTCTAGACCCCTTTAAACCCTTCTAAGACCCTATATCCCCACTGAAAGACCTCATTCCTTGGGTTTTGGCCCCACCTTATTTGTATGACACAGTTGTGTATATGTATATATTTATTTACTTTTTAATGTTTATATTTCCCTGAATATGATCCCCTACGTAATATAGACTGTTACAGGTGGGGGCAGTACCCCACTTATTCCACCAGAGGTCGACCTTTGGGGCGACCTTGGTCCACTTCGCCAACTCCTCGTTGCCAGAGGGCGCTCACATGCCCAGCTGCACCTGGGACTTTCATGGTCAGGATTGCGGGTTAGGGCCCGCCCGGGCTTCTGTTGGGGTTTGGAGGGTTTCGGGTTTAGGGTTCTACTGGGTTCTGGAGTGCCATACTTTAATGCTGTTTTGGGGGGACCTGTTCTTGAAATGAACCAGTATGAAAGAAAAGTTTATACTTTTTGTTCCCTGGTAGCTTCAAAACCCAGCTGCACCTGGACCTTCGAAATTGCAGTGGCTAGAGTTGTTGGGTTTTGTGTTCGAAGAGGCGGTGAGGGGAGGTTAGGGGTTCAGGGTGTTAGGGAGTTTTAGGGTTGCGGGGGGAGACCTCTTTATACACGTGATCGCGTTTTAGCAGCTTCGCAGGCTTCGAAATCGCTTTCAACGGGCGTGATCTTGTCTCTGCGGCGCAGCGACAAAAAGCTCCAAGCCCCAAGCCCTGAACCTCACCTCAAACCTAGGGGTCCCCTACACCCAAAACGTTTTAGGGTTTAAGTTTAGGGTTTGAAGCCATCAAACCCTGAAGCTCCAAGAGCGCTAGGACATTTCACTGACGCCCTCAAGCTGCGGAACTCTAAAGGGGTTCACTTAGCAAAAACCGGCCCTGAAACCCTGAGCCCAAAACCCGATAATTTTTCTCATTGTGTAGAAGCCTGCGTGATTACCGATACAATTCCGGAGGGCTCATGTTATAGTTGTCGACAAAATGTGCCTCAAATCCCGTTAAAATCATAAAGGCCCTAGGAGACATTATAGTACCCAAAGAAACCCTCTATAACATTACTTCACATACTAGGGCTCCTACAAACCCTAAACCCTAATCCCTAAACCCTAAACCCTAAACCGAACTTTTGAAACCCCAGAGCCTCCAAACCCGAAGCCTTGAAAGCCCGACACCCTAAAATCCTAAAGCCCTGGAGCCCTGCAACCTATGGGAGTTTGCGAAAATTAGGGGGTACCTTTAAAGGGATCCTATAAGGGCTCCTTTAAGGGTCCTTAAAGGGATCTAGAGGGTTGGGGGTTTAGGCATATGGGAGTTTTCGAAAATTAGGGGGTACCTTAAACGGGATCCTAAGGGTTCCTTAAAGGGATCTATGAGGGTTCCTTTAAGGGATCTATAAGGGTTCTATAAAGGGTTTAGGGTTTGGGAGTTTCCGAAAATTAGGGGTACCTTATTTTGGCGCCCTTATAATAAGGACCCTACTATTTAGGGTACTATATTAGGGTCCCCTATTTGCGGAAACTCCCCTATACCGCTAAGACTTGAAACCCAAGGCGGCTTCGTAGACAACTCCGAGGAGGTCTGGGAAATCAGGGGATTTCTCTTTGTGACATGGGCTCCAGGGGTTTAGAGGTTTAGGGTTTAGGGTATAGTTTAGGAGTTTTGGGTTTTTAGGTGTGTGGGGTTTAGTTTGGGTTTTAAGGTGTGATTTTTCTGGAGGGATTGTCAGCTTCTCTTTAGGGTGTATAGTATACAGGTATGGAAGCGAAGGTTCCGGGTTTTGCGGTTTCGCAAACGTTTTGTGAGGGTGGTTTAATTGTGTTTAGGATTTAGGAGTTTCCGAAAATAGGGGACCCGAATATAGTACCCTAAATAGTAGGATCCTTATTTTAAGGGCCCCAAAATAAGGTACCCCTAATTTTCGAAAACTCCCATTTAGGTTTTAGGGCCAGATTTAGGGAGTGATGAGTTTTGCTTCGGGCAATTTCGGGGCTTGGTTTGGGGTTCGGAGAGATGATCGGGCAAATTAGTTCAGTGTTAAGGAATTAGGGGTTGTGGGTCTTCTCCAACCCCAAACCACCAAAATCCTGAGCCCTAAATCCCAAAGCCTTACAACCCTAAACCCCAAACTTAAACCCAAACCCTAAAACCTAGAAGCCTAAACCCTAAACTTTGAACCATTCAGGACATTGGCGCTGACTGGCTTTGGCCCTAAAAATTTCAACTCCTGCACCCGCCCAACTTAACTTGAAAGCCCTACAAACCTAGACAGGACCTTTGCAACGGCGGGGAGCAAGGTCCGCTGGAGTGACTTGCTCCTAAAAGGGGAGGGCGAGTGAGGGTTCTACCGTTGATACCAGGTGACGGTTGAGTGAAAATGTGGGTTATAGTTATGGTTACCTACTTATAACCCCACTTATAACTACCGATGAACCTCCAAGTAGGGCAATACCTCGGACCTCTGCAGGCTTGTCGCCAGAAGCTACACAAGCCCAAGATTCTGCAACCTCACACCCGGAAGCTAGCAACCCTGAACTGGGTGCTGGAGTACCATACTTGAATAATACTTGTTTTGTTGACTCGTTCCTTAAAGGAAGGAACCATTGCGAAACAAAAGTCTATACCTTTCCCCTGATTACTTCAAAGTCCAGCAACCTGCAGGCCCCTAATCCGAATCAGAAACTACTAGTCCATGGGTGCTTCTTCTTGCAAGTAACGGGTCCTTTCCGATTTTTTGTAGTAGCTACATGAAACCTGCAGTTTGTATCCCTGTGATCGAGAATTCATCCATAGTAGTTTAGATAATTATTAGATATTGCCATTATTAGATATTGCCAGTAATCCATGTTTGTGGCTTGGTGAATTTACAGCTTAGGGTTGAATTTGGGCTTCAAGGTTGAGGACGCGCGGGGTCGCGGATCAAAGATGCATGACCTAGCTCCCGACTTAGCCACACCAGGTTCTTCACCAACAAGTACCCGTTGGCAACGTGGTTCGGCAACTTGCACTTGAGGATTTCGGGGGGATTAGCTCTCATCGGCTTCAGAATTTGGTTACCCAGGTTAGTAAGTACAGCGGATCAAAAGCGACGTCTGAGGCCGTTGCAGGGTCTTAGACAGCAGTTCCGTTGAAACTGTTAGCCAGCAAAGGCCACCAGAGGAAATAAGTTTGAAAGATGTCAGGCATTGTCAGAGCTGCAGCAAGACATCTGAAATAGACGCATCGTGCCGCTACAAGTTCAGAAGAATGCCCAAACCACGAGAAGCAGGAGCAGGGAGAGTGGGAGCGGGAGCAGCAGCTGCAGTAGCAGCAGTCGTGGCATAGATGCGATCGCTATTGAAGCGACGATTATGCTGCCGATGACGGCGGCTATTATAGTTTCACACTTGGCTCCTCTCCATGCGAAACCCTTTAGGAGTACAGAGATAGTTATGGCCCAAGTTATGGCAAGTGCACTAGTGGTGATCGCCACAGTGACAAGCGGCATTCGCAGCACAGCAGGCACGCTGAGCACATTCATGCCACGGGTATTGCCAGCAACCACGGTCGCAAGGGCGAAGTCGTACGGGAGGAGTACCCGCAACAAGTTCGGCATGATCCAGAACGCACAGCCCGAAACCCATAAATAGACAAGACGCCGTGGTTGACTCCATAAACCTCCCCCTTCCTATTGAGGCATTCGAGATGAAGGCTGTGGCCTTGATGACTGTTGCCCCAACCCTAAACCGACTGCTGTATGATCTTGAGAGCCCTCTGCTTTTGCTCGAGGCTTGAGGGCTGATGAGATATCCCGGACGATCACAATCACAATAGGTTTGAGGGCCAGGGCTGCCTTTGAAAAACTGCCTGAGGTGACATGTTTTGGACTGCGGGCGAAAGATCTGGAGATCCGGGTAACCACCGGCCAATCAGCGATGCGACTTCGCTGTAGGGCTTTTAGGCTTGAGGGTTTTTTGGTTTGCGAAGTTGGATCGGGGAAGCTGGGTTGTCTGTCTGGTTCTTAGTAGGGAATGGGGGGAAGCTATTACGGGGGATTGTATAGGGACTTCTGCAGGGATCCATTCCCCCATTCCCTACTAAGCGCCAGACAGTCTACTTGGCTGGGTGGTGGGTGGACGTAACCATTGAGGAGAGTAGGCACGGGCTTGACGTGCGGCTGTTCTGTTTTGCGTGTTGACTTCAAGCAGCTGCCCGGGTTCTGCAGCACCATACTTGAATCCTTTGTTTTTGGACCTGCCCCTTAGAGGAACCATTATGAAATGGAAGTCCATGCCAGTCTTTTTGTTCTGTACATGGACCATCGGCGATCCTATCACCTGTGGGTTGCATCTGGAGAGCGTTTTGGGGGGTAATCCCTGGTTACTTCAAATCTTCAAAGTCAAGATGTTGGTCCTGAGTATTTGCTACTCTGTTTCAGGTGGGCTTTCGGGCCCAAGGGGTTCAAGGTTTCCTGGCTGCAGAAGCATGAAACACTCAAGCTCTTCATCCAAAACCTTACTTAAAGGATCATGGGACTCAGTAACTAGGGTTATAAATTAGGGCAAGTATACTTATAACCCCAATTAAGGTAGTTATAACCTGACTTACTAAGTCTCGTGATCCTCCAAGTAACAACCCCAATCCCTGCTCTTAAACCCCTCAAACCCCCTAAGCCCTCCCTAAACGCTTCAGGTCTCCACAACTTGCCATAAACCATTATAGTAGCCAAAAGGCCCTAATTGTCATGTTATACAGCTCCATCCACATGAATTATGGAAACAGGTACAGGTGTAGAAAGACAGGCGGACAGACAGACAGATGGATAGATGGATAGAAATTGTAAAAAATACCCTAAACCCTGAACCCTAAACCCTAACAGTGGCTATGCTGAATCTAAGCCCCGAATACCCCAAGAGCTTAAACCACCATAAGTCTTAAACGCTAAACCGTCAGAACCTCAGAATCCTCAAAGCCGGATCACCCGCCGAGGAGTCCTTTAGCTCCTGGCTCTTCCGATGCAAGTCGGGGGAGGGGGGTTCAGGTGTTCTGTGTTTTTTTGTGTGCTTTCTGTGGGTTTTAATTATAAAATTCAGTGGGTTGTAATGGCTGTACCTGGGAATGGCTTAAGTGGGTTGTAATGGCTGTGCCTGGGAGTGGCTAAGTAGGTTTCTTGGTGTTCTATGTGTTAACAGCGTTTCACAGGGGTTTGTGGGTGTCTACATGGGTTTCGGATTTCTGAGGTGGGGCTTCTGGGACTGAAGCTTCAGTATTTAGCTTAGTAGCTGAGTGGATACACTTTACACTTTTTGGGATAATATTACCCCTATAAAGCTGAAAGCGTATACTTTTGGGGGCTTATGAACTCAGCAACTAAGTTAGGGTTTGTATATGTGGGAGTTTCCGAAAATAGGGGACCCAAATATAGAACCCTAAATAGTAGGGTCCTTATTATAAGGACACCAAAATAAGGTACCCCTATTTTCGGAAACTCCCAAACCCTAAACCCTTTATAGAACCCTTATGGATCCCTTTAAGGAACCCTTATAGATCCCTTTAAGGAACCCTTATAGGATCCCTTTAAGCATTTAAGGTACCCCCTATTTTCGGAAACTCCCATATGCCTAAACCCTAAACCCTGTAGATCCCTTTAAGGACCCTCAAAGGAACCCTTATCGGATCCCTTTAAAGGAGCCCCTAATTTTCGGAAACTCCCATGTTCAGGTTTTGGGTCTAGCAGGGATCAAGATTCCGGGTGAAGGAGGTTTGGGTTTCTGCTTGGTTCTTAGTAGGGAATGGGGGGAATGGGCTTTAGGGTTTTGGGGTTCCTTTAAAAGGTGGTATAAGGGCTCCTTTAAGGTATCTATAGGGTTTAGGGTTTAGGGTTTGGGGTTCTGCCGGGTTCTTAGTAGGGAATGGGGGAATGGATTATGGAAGCTACTATTGGGGATTATATAGGGACTACTATAGGGATCCATTCTCCTATTCCCTACTAAGCGCCAGACAGTTTTAAGGTTTAAGGGCTTCAGGGCTATCCGTGTACGGCCCATAACTCAGGCTTTAGGCTTATTGGCTGCAAGCTCAACTTTTCAACTTTCGGGGTTCTTACATGGTAGTCGATTCTGAAAGTTTCAACTTTGATTTCCTTGGGTTTTGGGCCAGTGAGCAGGGTTGCCGAACTGTCCTTTACCTTTCGGTTTTTGGTCACAGTTGACCTTGGAGTCCCAAAAGTAGGACGCCCGAAATCCGAAAGGCTTTAGGCTCTAGGCTTTAGAGCTATACGGTTTAGGGTTTAGGCCTACGGTTGAGGGTTTAGGCCTACTGTTTCGGCCTACGGTTTAGGGTCAAGGGTGTAGGGCTTCGGGTGTGGATTTGGAGTTCACGGGTTGAGGTAGGGATCTACTGCACCGTTCCACTGTTTGTCCGTTTAGGCTAAGCCTAGGTTCTGCAAGTGTACGGCTGACTGTCGTGGATTCCAGTAAGAGTCCAGGGTTGGGAGTTTCCCAAAATGGGGGACCCTAACATGGTACCCTAAATAGTAGGATCCCTATTATAAGGACCCCAAAATAAGGTACCCCTATTTTCGGAAACTCCCAAACCCTAAACCCTTTATAGAACCCTTATAGATCCCTTTAAGGAACCCTTATAGATTCCTTTTAGGAACCCTTATAGGATCCCTTTTAAGGTGCCCCCAAATTTTCGGAAACTCCCGGTTCAGGGCAGGGTTACGGGGGATTTAGGGAGTTGGGGTCAGGGCTTGGGATGAGTTCAGGTTCCTGAGAGCTTAGAGTGCCTGGCAGCTGTGTGGAAAAAAACTGGGCTTTGGAGTACCATACTTTATTCCTTTTTTTCTTAAAGGAACCCTTATGAAATACAAGTTTATACTTTTTTCTCCCTGGTTACTTAAAAGCCCAGAAAAGGGTTCAGTGTTTAAATGTCCGGGCTTGTCATTCAACTGCACAATGTGGAGCATGATGATGCTGTGCAACCATGGCGATGGTGTAATATATCCTGAAATCATAATCTAGCTACCATATTGACTACAAAACCCGAAAAATCCAAGGGTTCGTCGACTCCTGCAAGCTGTCGGCAAAAACTAGATTCGCCGTCAGTCCCTACACGCCAAAAAACCCTTTCAAAAACTAAGCCATCAGACCATCCCAGGAATGGCCACTTCGCCCGGGGCTTAGGTGACCACAGGGTTGAGTCGCAACCAGCTGCTTCCGATTTTGAAGTATCCTGCTAGATCTTGAGATCTAGACCATGAGCCTTAAACGTGCTCCGTAGGCTTCAGGAGTTGGGGACTTTTTGTGTATGCTTCGGGATTGGCATGTGAAGATGCGAGATGTGAGGGTGTAGTCGGGTTTCTGTAGGTTCTCCGCTCAAGGGTCCGTATCATACCAGCACCCTGGCCTGGAGCCCGAATCCTGGCATTACACCCCAAGCCTCCCTCAAGTCCGACACCTTGAACCCTACTTGAAGGTTCACGGGTAGTTACAAGTGTGGTTTTAAGTCCCCTAGTATGGGTTTATGTTTCTGGTTACCCTACTGATAACACTTATAACTACCCATGAGCCTGCAAGTAAGCCCAGTGCCAAACCCAGGCCGGAAACTGGGAAGCCTGAAACGCTAAGCCCTAAACCCCAACTGTTCTACTTTTCGGAGGCCTCAACAGGTGGGAAGAAGGTAGGCAGAGTATGGATCCGTAGTATAAGGACCATTATTCATTATTGGTGATTACCCCCCCCCCCATCCTTGATCCCACCCATGCAGCCCTTCGAACTTCTGCAGACCCCTAAACAAATTTGTCAACCTGCTGCCGGAAACCCCGAAGAACCACACTCGCCGAGGTCGGCTTGTTCCGAGAGCCCGCGAACCGGGCGGCGTCGGCATTCAATCATTTCATGGAAGGCGAGGCATGTAACACAATCATTGCCCTGGTTATCTCTATGCTAGAATATAACACAAACCATTCTAATTTTTGTAAAACCACAATATTAGATGTGAGTTGTAGAAGACTTGAGAGTTGTAGAGGGTTTGCAGGAAAGCCGGCTTGGGAGTCGTGCTTTGGACTGTAGTCGGTGCGCAAGTTGCATGGAAGGCGATACAAAACGAGCTCCATCCATCTGTCTATCTATCTACCGACCTACCTATCTACCTATCTTCCTATCTATCTATCTATCTACCTATACATGCATACATACATGCGTACATGCATGCATACAGGGTTTGCATGGCTACTTGCGCGTGTAGAATCTGTAAGAAATCTTTCATCGTATTTCGTTTGGTTTTCCACGTATGCATTCAAGCGGGGTTTGATTTTTGTCAAGTTCAATGGAATGGCATATCGGGTTCGAGATTGTTCTGCCTGGATTTTATAGGCCTTGCTGGTGTAGTTGTCGGTGGGAGGGCGTCATTTCAAGTAATGAGTTTAGGGCTTAGGGTTTAGGGGTATGGGGGGATAATAGGTTGCGGGCTAAGGGGTTGATGGAGGAGTTTGCTTCTGCCACCATGCATAGTGTTCACGCACATCCAAACGTCATTGCGCTGTTCTGGGCCGAATTTCCAAGATCAGTCGAAACCCTAAACTAGGGTTTAGCACATGGGCTTGTGGGATGCAACGTGCTTGTCAGCCCTATGACCCTCATCTTGTACCTTGGGCTGAGAACTGGTCATGCCCCTTGTTTGGACGTTTTGCGGCTTTTCAAAAGTTCGGAGCCTTTTCATCCGTGTGCTGATGCTGGAGGCAAAGGGAACATCACCGAGCCCCTTGCCTGAATTCCAGCAGGGTCCAGGGCATTCATTCGAAGGCCGTCAGTCCTAACTCTGAAGCTTAGTCGAGGGTACGGGGTAGGTTTTGTTTCAGAACCCTACATCCTAGACTCTGAGCCTAAGTCAGAGTCCAAAAGTTGGAGCCTCGAAGTGCAATGGCCTAAACCCTACACCCTAAATCCTGAAGCCTTAATCCTACACCCTATATCCTAAAGCTTCAATCCTATACCCTAAATCCTACACCCTGAAACCTAAACCTAAACGCTGTTAAACCTGAACCCTAAATCCTAAACCCTGAATCCTAAATTTAAATCCTAAGCCTGGGAATCGTGGCCTTGAGTGTGGTTTCTCACGCCTTTCGGAGCTCTAAGCTTCGGGATTTTTAGGTTTAGGGCCAGGGGTTCCTGGTTTACTCGGACCCAGGTTTTTTAAGGTTTTGTAAAGGAAATCAGCAAAGGAACCCTGAAAAGGTATGTTCGGTAGGGTCCAGGTAGGATTAAGGAGGAGACTTTGCTGGATTTTAAAAGCTGAAGCACAGGAATTGTTTGCAGAACTGCTGCCCTGGCTGGTACCACTAAAGCAATGCATACACACTGCGGTCCAGCGGCACATGTACCCAATGCTGACATAGGCTCGTCAGGCACCGTGTCTGAGGTGCCCAGTGCCCAGCTTAGGGTGTGGACAGGGGTAGAAGTTTCAGTGCATTTCCGATTCAAGGTACCTTGGTCTGAGTGGCTGGAATCCAAGGCCTAGGATGTTTCTGAAATTCGTAGCTGGGTAGTTGTGCTTGAAACGTCACTTTGGGGCACAAAGAAACCTACCATAGTTGCAGGGCCTGAGCCGGATAGTAGCGTTTGATAATCCTGCCATGGTTGCAAGTTTAGTTTCTGGTGCACGGAATTCGGAGGCTAGTTGGCCCAAGGCTCAACCCCTAAACCCTAAACCATGCCTAAGCCAACAACCTCCATTGTCTGCCGAGGTTTGCAGACTTCTCCAAAGGCTTGGTGTGCCTTGACTGCCCATGAGCCATCCCTTGAAGTAACATCAGCTAAGGGCTTCTTGGGTTTCCTTTAAAGGGTTCTATAATATAAGGGTTACTATAATTAAGGGTTACGGGCTTAAGAAGTGATATCAGCTTCTGGGTTACAGCGTTTGGGGTATCCGTTCCGTACCTTCAATCGCATCTCCTTCTTATAGAACTAAGTCCAACACCCTGAATTCTACTGATCATTGATGCTGAGAGAGGTGGCGGGGTCTAGGGTTTACGGGTTTAGGGGGCAAAGTCTCAGACTTGAAGCTGAGGACGAAGCTCTTAGCTGGAGACAAGGGCTACACGCCTGTCCACTGCGAGTTTTTGTACCTCAGCTGCAGGTCAGGCTCTGGTGCAGTAGTGATGGTCGTGGTGGTGCTTGAAGCTTCCGATTCCTTGCTGGACCCATGAAGGACCACTTAAGTCCTGTTTTGCGTTTTAAGAGGGGTCCGTGACCTCGCGGTCCTCACGACTTCAACATCTGCAGGCATGTGTCGAGTTGACAACCAGTGCTATAATCAGTTCGGATGTCATGCTTAGGGTTAGCGGCTAGTGAGCATGCGATTTCTTCGAAACTCTGATGATGTACGTGAGTCGTGAGGTCGTTTCTACATCCTGAAGACGTTTCCTTGTTAAAACCGAATACTAGGCAGAAGGGTACCCTTATCATTAAGGGGCTACTGGGTAACCTAGAAAACTCAACAAACCCTTAACCCTAAACCCTCATTATCAAGGGGCTACTAGGGAACCTCGGTTCCCCTAACTTCGGCCGTACACTGAAAGCCGCGGCCCTTGGCCCGCAGACCAGGGACCCAACCCCAAAATAGAACATAACAATATAATTATAATGTAATGTCATATAATATCATTAATAGTGCAAAGTATAGTATGATACAACACAATACAACAAAATGTAACGCAAGACAATGAAATATGACATCATGTCATACTACGTCAAGCCGCAAACCCCTGAACAACAGCATCGATGAGCGCAGTTCAGGCACAGGGCTAGGGTTGGAGCTGCACCGTGACAGGTTTGTCTTTAGAAGTTGAATTGTAAAGCTTAGCGGATGTCACCACGGCCTTGGAGTTTAAGATCTTCATCTACAGGGCTTAGGGAGTTTAGGGCCTGTAGGGTTTAGGGTGCATTGTGTAGTTGTGTCGTGTGTAAGATCTTTGGGTTGAAAGTTTGCTTCTTTGAGTTTCAAGAGCCGGGTTCCCAGAGTCAAAGGGATCTTAGGCCAGTCCCTACCAAGCTGAACCCAGGTACCGTGACCATTTTGCCAACTGGACGCGCGATTGCGGGGGACTCGTCTACTTGTCACAGTTTTCGTGAACGCTCGGTTTTGGGTTGGTTGTTGTCATCAGAATTGTTATCCATCGAGTTTCTGTGCACTCGCAGAACTCTTTCGTGCTTCTGCTGCTGGGGCAGCCAGAAGCATCTTGGGAAGTTGAACATCACAGATCCAAGTTCCGCTTGCAAACTCTTGCACAGTACACTTGATACGGGTTTGTGAGGAGTAGCAGTAGAAGGCTTTGGCTTTCGGTTCTAAGTTTCTAAGTCTTATAAGTCATTCCGAGAATTTGTTAAATAGATACAAGTCGTGGGACAACTAGACGTACTTTCACCCTAGCTGGGGCTCGTCAGGCTTGCAAATCCTAAGTTGTGGGAACTCCTACGCCCTCCATCCTGACTCCTCAAGTCCCACCAGGCACATCGTACTACTGCCAGCAATGCATCCGCAGTGCAGAAGACGACTTGCCGAAGGCGTTGCAGAGGCCGAGTCCTGGGGAGGTTTGGAACCATGGAAAGGATTCAAAAATCAAAGGATTTGGATCTATGGAAAGGGTTCAAGGATCAAAGGATCACGGGGTGTAGTGTGGCTTCAGGGTTGTAGGAGGATGTCATAGCGGATTAGGTACTCAGGGTTTTCGATTGTAGCACCTTCTCACGTTTATCATGCACTGCTTCCGGGATTCCATCATCAACAAATAAAAGAGTTGAAGTGGCAGTTTCCACGAAACGAGATTGGCTTTTTTCTCCCCTAAACCCTGAATCCTCTGTATTTCGTGACTGTTTGGGTTGCTGCGGAATCTTTTGGTCGGTAGCTTAGGATCTAGGGTTGAGTTTAGGGTTTAGGGTGAAAGAGAGGGATCATCCTTAAACATTACTTGTCATTGTTGAATCTTCGGATTTTTATACTAGCAGTATACTGAGGATACCCTTACCAACTAACTGTCCAAATTGCTCTACATTGAGTCATGTCCCGGGATTCAGAGAAACCCGAATTGAACGCTAAACCCCTAAACCCCTCCGCCCGCCCATCCGAAAGCCCATAGAGCCCGGATAACTACATGCGCGGCCATGGTACTATAGGGGCCTTAATAATTACCACTACTATATTGGGGGTTCCTTAGTAAAATTATAGTATAATGGGCTCCAAAACCCTAGTCTAATTATTAAGGCCGCTGTATTAGAGTCCATCCCACTGATTGCTTCAGCCTCTATACCAAAACCAGCTTTCTGTGATTGGGCGCTTGCTGTTGAGCCCAAAACCCCCTAAAACCTTAACCCTAAACCCAAAAACCTTCCGGAGGCACGGCCGGAAGGGAGCGTAGCACGTCAACTCCTACACCCTCACCACAGGCTCCATGAAAAACACCCCTACAAGCCTCTACTCACTCAAAGCATGGCAGAACCTGAGCGCGCCCCAGAAAAGCAATGTCAAGATTGAATTACATCCCTAAGCCCTAAGCCGCAGACCCCTAAGTAACCTCCAACTCTAGAAGCCTCGATCCTGAACCCAAGAATGCGGATATAGACCCACGACAACGCAGGCTGAAGGGGTTTGCCTTTGTCGGCCTCGTTGAGCACTTCGACCTCTCCGTGTGCCTCTTCCATGCACCTCGGCGAGCCAAGCATAAGACTTGTCCGAAAGCCCACTAAAACCGCTTAAAGTCCGTATGACACCTTATACCTGCGTTATAAACTGGCTTCATAGGAGTTCCTATGTTTGGGTCCTTGGGTTTAGGTTTAGGGTTCCAGTTTGGGGTTTAGAACTAAATGTGAAGAGACCCATAATAAATACGGCTCGGTAGGACTCAGAACCTCCGAGGCTATGTTTGGTGGGAAGTGCTTTCCGGTCGAGCTCCTCTGGCAGCAGTTCGTCACGCAGCAACCGTGCATGAAAGTGTCGTGCGTTTGCAGTGGGGAGGGCGCTGCTGGTAGCTCCTGTCCTGCATACTTAAAACGCTTGATGCTGCGGAGTATACTCGTGGCGGGACCATGTACGTATATGTATATATATATATTTACATACACATGCACACACACACACACGCGCACACACACATGCAACCACCACCTACTAGTGCCATTCAAATTTAGATATTATACTGATAGTGAATGCTACTAGGACTGCTGATAGTATGTGTATATTTATATACATATATATATATACATATACGAATAGAGTTATATATCCCGTTCTGTAGCCTCGAGGCTTGCGCCTGTAAGTTGGACGATGTTTTAGGGTTCGTGGGTGGGTTTTGACTGAAGCCTAAAACTGGAACCGTAAAATGCCTAGAACTACTTGCTTAGAAGTAGCCAAGAGCCGCCTGATCTAAGGGCTTTTGCTGAGCGGCTTCTCAAAGTTCGAACCTGGCGCTTGAGGTGTTGATATCCGCAAATTCATGAAGCTTCAGCTACTGGATCATTTATGGAACTTAACTAACTTTACTAACTTAATTTGTACGTATATGTACAATATATATATATATATATATATTTGTATATACATATATCCTCTACCGTAGTTGGAAATGTCAAGGGGCTTGGAACTTGGTTCAGGTGGCCCACGTTTCGGAAAGCTCACGTCGGTAAAGGTGAGTTGTAGCAAACCTAAAAGTCTAATTAACCCTATGATCCCTAAACCCCCAAGTTGGGGCACCCAAGCCCTTTCAGCCTAAATAACCCTATAACCCTTAAACCCTGAGCCCTTAAAGCCTAAAGAACCCTAAAACCCTAAACCCCAAGCCCTTAAAGCCTAAAAAACCCTCGTCAACGCAGCTCATCGCACCGACGACCCGCCAGAGGTTTGTGAATATGCGGAAAGGTGTTGAGCACCAGGCCCCCCGGGGTTCCTTTTAAAGGGATTTCAAAGGATTTCTACAGTAATGGTTACTATAGAGCTTTAGGGTTTTAGAGGTTTAGGGTTTAGGGTTTAGGGTTTTAGGGCTTTTGGGGTTTAGCGTTTAAGGGGTTTCGGGTTTTAGGGTTTTGAAGATGGGCCTTCGCTTCGAGGTTTTGCAGTTTAGGTGGAACGGGGGGATGTCAGCTTTCAATATGGGGTCTGGAAAAGCAAGCCATTTAGACGTAGGGGTTGTGACTTTGGCGTCTGAACCCTCAACCCAAACCCTAAATCGTACTTTCAAGTGTACTCCATACCATAAGGACTGAAGAGAGGGAACAAGTATGTACAGCAAGGGAAAGGTTTAGCATTGAAAGCGTTTGGGGTTGAGGGTTTAGGTTTAGCGTCTGGGGGTCAGGGTTTAGGACTTGAGGCGTGCGGTTTTCCGAAAGGCTTCGGCTGAGAGGGCTTAGGACGTAGGGCTTCGGGAAGCAAGTTGTACTTTCACGCTGGGCAGTTGTTCCCAGCGGCTTACTGGGATTTGTGGAAACCCCTAAACCCCTAAACCCCTAAACCCTAAACCCCTAAACCCCTTGCCTTAACCCCTCCTTCTGGGGATTCCCTCTGGTCTTTAGACCTGAGGGGTTGAATCTTAGGGTCTTCTATGGGAGTTTCCGAAAATTAGGGGGTACCTTATCTTGGGATCCTTACAATAAGGATCCTACTATTTAGGGTACTATATTGGGGTCCCCTTTTTTTGGGTAACTCCGATATGGTTTGGGAGTTTGGGGTTCAGGGGTTCGGAGGCTTAGGGCTTAGCGTTTGTGGTGCAGGGTTTGGCTTGGGGTCTAATGTAGGAACCTGATTAAGAAACCCTGGGCCTATAACCCCAAAATAGTAGGACTCATATACGGAACCCGAATAAAGGCCCAAGGTTTCTTAATCAGGTTCCTACATTAGAGTTCAGAGGTTTAGGGCTCAAGGGTTTGCAGTTGAGGTTTCAGAGCTCAGGCTGCAGGATTTAGGGTTCGAGGGTGCCGGCGACGTGCTTGGGAGGATTGAGCTGAACAGCACGCGGCTTGGCATGAACACGAGGAATTTCATGCGCACCATTGAGATTGCTATTCAAATCGACTGCGCAAGTTTTGGTTAAACCCGGATGGTAGTCAACAATCAATATCGTGGTGCTGTTATCAAGAGCTCTGCTACAACATGCACGCTGAGACCGTACCGACTGTGATGATGCTCGTTTCTTCATGTTGCTACTGCGCTTCAGAAAATCACCTTCGTGGCTTTTGGGGTAAAGCGTTTGGGTTTCGACGTAACGCAGCAGAAGCTCAAGCCTTTGATCTCTGCACTCTGGTCCTCTTAAAATCGGCACCGAAATCTTAAGCTCCCGGAAAGCCTAGAGCCAAACCTTAGGGACCCAAAAAGCACATAAGCATCAGCATTTTAGGGGGATATCCCTACCTTATTGGGCTTCGTTTTAAAGGGGGTTTTATATGGGATTTTTGTTTTGCTTATGTGCTTTTTTGGGGCCCTATTACCTTCCAACCACGGACAGTTGGAGCCTGAACAGTAAGTAATTGTGTTCCTTAGGCTTCCTTGGCATAGTTATAAGTTACAGCGCAACAGACCTCAAAACCCTATTATGATTGCTAAGTTATAGTATAACAGACCCGAAATCCTGTTCGAACTACTAAGGCCCCCTATAGTACATAAACCTCGAACTTTTTGCTTAGCCCAACCCGACCCTGCAAAGCCGAACGAAATCCAGAACTCCCATTGTGGTGAACCCCAGAAAGTTGGAACATCGATTTAGGATGATTCATGCTGGGATTCCCTTTACTTTACTTTAAGGGCATGAGGCTAATGATGTTCCAACTTTCTAGCTTCTACTGTACTCTAAAAGCGTCATCGAACGGATGTTCTGTACGTAGCCCCAAATCCCAGACGCTGAGCAGCTTCTAGACCTGAAACCCGAAACTAAACTTCAACCCTGAACCCCTTCTACACCCCAGACCCTACACTAAACTTCAACCTCGAACCCCTTCTACACCCCAAACCCTTTACTAAACTTCCGTCCAGGATCCTGTTCAGCTGGCAAGCACAATCAGTAGCCACGAGGCAGGTGGCGGCTGGGCTTAGGGCTTAGGGACCTTTTCGGGTTTAGGGTGATACGTGCTTCACGCGGCTCTATCGCTTTCTCAGTTCTCCTCGGTTGAAACATAAGAGTTACAAAGGAGATGAAGCAAAGATACCATGACTTTCGCATCGTCCTTCCGAGATGCCATCACTTTCGCATCGTTCTTGCTGTTGCTGGGACGCTCGAACTCGTGTCCCGCATTCAGCTACGGTGATAGTTCTCAACAGCTGGCGGCGTAAGCCTTACTTAGCCCACAGAAACGTAAAGCTGTGACAGGATCCATATGACAGGGCGGTTTACAATGCGGCTACCCAAATCTTCTGGCACAATGCCTCCTGGCCGAAATCAAGAATATGAATGGGTCAAGGACTTTGGATTTCAGCATTCGGGTGCAGGAGTAAGTGTACGTGTCCGGTCACGACAAAAAGCGGCCTTTACAGGCCTGAATCTTGTGAATAGGTTTTGGGTGTATAATAGAAAAAGTATAGGGCAAAACAGGCATTATTAGATACTGATCATTCAGACGCCTGTATGAGGTTTAAGGATCGAAGGATGGAGGAGGCCCAAACTCAGGCATGAGAACCGAACCCCCCTGCACCGCACCTATATGAGAACCCTGCAACAAGAAAATCAAAGGCCTTGGGGCTTCAAATCGCGTACAAGGTAACGTTCGGGTCTAGGGTCGTTCCCCTTCAAGCCCAAAGCGGGGTTCAGGGTTTAGGGCTCCCCACTTAAAGGTTCATGGGACTTAATAATTATGTGGGTTGCAAACAAGGTAACCATACTTTGCTTGTTTTTCACATCAGTCGAGGTACATATGGGTGGTTGTCAAAATCACGGCCCTTTTTGGGCCCCTATTATAATACGACACCTATTATTTAGGGTACCCAAAAAGGGACCATAATTTTGACAACTACCCATATAGCCTTACTAAGTCCCATGAACCTCCCAGCGAAGCCCTTTGAATTCCGGCTCCAGGGTTTCGGGTTTGTGGGTTCCGGCTTTGGGGTGTTGGGTTTCTTGCTGTAGGGGCCCTAAAAAAATAAGAATAGGGTTTTGGGGCCTATGATACTATAATTATAATAAGGAGCCCGCAAAATAGTGTAGGCAAATTATTAAGGCCCCTATATTACTTGGGTTCGGGGTCGCCCTGCATCAGTCGGAAAGTCGTCATCCTTGGCAAGGTTGTCAGTACCCTAAGGTTCCATAGTACGTAGTTCCTTTTTGGGATTACCTTACAGGATTCTAAATATGAACCCCCCAAAAGGCCTCTAGATATTCACCGAGACACCAAGACTCACCATGCCTTAAACGCAAGAGTAGGCAAACTTTAACCTTCTGGGGTACTACAATCCCTATGAATATGGTCCCAAGGTTTCACCAACGGTTCCCCTAAGATACCCTAAACCTCGAACCCTAAATCCGACCTCAGGTCATGATGTTCGACGTGAACAGTGCGACCTGCGCCAGGCATCATAGTGGTCTTCGTGTTAAGGCTGAAAGGGCCCTGAACCTAATCTAGATCTATACATCTCCTGTGCCAGTTATGGACCTAATCTAGATCTATCCGTTATGCTATGGAAATTTTAGTGCTTATAGAAGCTTTAGGGCTTAGAACTAGGGACGGCTTTATTTGCCAGTTTGCGCAAGGTTTCCGGGTCTGGGGCCCACGTAGAAACCGAAACAGGAACCCCACGTCCCTGTTTTGAGTCTTGGAATGACAGCTTAGTCGCCGGCTGAGGGTTTATGGCTTCGGGTTGAGGCTTTTGTGATAGCTATCCACAACCCTCGAAACGATCTGAATTAAAGCAGAACTCGCTTCGTCATGCATTGGCAGCGGAATGATGGTATTACGGGCATGACGCGCTCCAGCTACTTAAAGAAGATCTGACAACGATTGTCCAAGCAAAAACAAGCACCATAGTGCTCTTAGCCCTAAACCCTAAACCCCTAAACCCCTAAACCCCTAAACCCTAAACCCTGAAGCCTAAGCCCTAAACCTGGCCCCGAACCCTATCAATGTCAATGTCAATGTGTGTCACCCTAAACCCGACTTACAAACTCGAAGCCGAAAGCGCCAGGATTTGCCCTGACGCCGCCCATGTCTTCGAGCGGGCCTTGTGATTGCCCTGTACTAAACCCTAGTAGTATCGCTTATAGAAACCGTTACGGAGGAACCCTACAAAATCCTACTTTAAGTACAAGGTTCATGTTTGGGGCCCCTACATCATGTTTTCAGTCTAGAATCTATAGAGTCTGGAGCTCTTTGAATTGGGCAGTCAGGATTTGGGATGCTTGGATTCATGGCTTCGGTGCTAGGCATCTGAGATCTCTTCCGCAATGGCTTGCTGTCAAACAGCACGAGACACTGCATGGCTCATGCCTGCATTTCTCAAGGCGCCGCACACTCTCAAACGGACTCCGCTCCTTCGGGCAGGGGTCACACGGCCATCGCAAAACTCAGAGAAAGCCCAGGCGTTCAAATCCGAAACGAAACTCGAATTTTAATGTATTGGTACTAATACTATTTGGGGGGGTTCCCTACTATAATTATAGTAAAGGGGCCCCAAAACCCAATTCTAATTATTAAGCCCCTACATGAGCAAGTTTATCAAGCCCCAGCCCTCCAGCCTTACACCCGACTTTCAAATCGCAACGCCTTGCGGAGCCTGAAACCTTAAATCCTAGACCCTAAACCCCTAAACCCTAAACCCCTAAACCCCTAAACCGCAGCTGCGGAGAAAGGCCCAACACACTCTTAAAAAAAAACCTAAACCCTAAACCCCTAAACCCTAAATCCTAAACCCCTAGGCCTAAAACCCAGTAGACTCCAAGCCTTGAAACTTTGTCAAGCGATTGCGTTTCAGAAGGAGGGCCCACTGCGTTTAAAAAGACAACCCCTAAACCCTAAACCCCTGAACCCTTAAACCCTAAACCCTAAACGGTTTAGGGTTTAGGGTTTAGGGTCTTGAGTTGCACATTTTTGCGAGGCCTCCCTCCTACCCGAGGCTTCCCAGAGACTCTGAGCCAGCACCTCTAGGCCGAAAAAGAGCGCGGGTTCGAAAGGTCCAACGTTTGTAGGATGTGGGGTTTCAGGTTCGGATTTCTTGGATGAATAGGGCTCAACGGTTCAGGATTTAGGGGATGGAGTTTTGGGGTTTGGGGTTTGGGGAGACAAGGTTGTGGGTGCAATTCAAGCTCGCGATTTGGATTGGCTGGTGCATGACATGTTGGGCCAAGCCAGGGATGCTAGAACGTAGAGTCGTGTGCTCCGACAGACCATCCATTTCTGAGCTCTTGGGTGTGCAGACCATTTCGGGCAACTGTTAGGAATTAAATTCCTTGAACCCTCGGCATCCATAGCAATCCGGTATACAAGTTCTCCCCCCCAGGATTTCAACGGAGAGCTTTACGTCTAGACTTCGGCTTTAGGGTTTTTGGAGTTTAGTTGGCTTTTGGATTTTTCGCTGCTGAACTGGTGCCGCCATGGACGGGGTCGCGCCTCGGATCCCAATGGTAATATGGGGTCTTCGCTTCAGTGAGTTCCAGGTTTTGGTAAACTCTTGACGCCCTAATTCGTAGATCTACACCCCTACAGGTCCCCTTAAAAGGGAACCCCTACAGGTACCCTTTAAAGGGAACTCTTAAATGAACCTTAAAGGGAAACCTTAAGGAAACCCTTAAAAAAAAAACAAGAGGCTCAGCCCGATTAGGGTCGCAGGTTAGTTAAACTACAAAACCTATGGATCTGGAAAGTTGAAGGAGTTTTCTTGTGATTTCTGAATTTCTCTGGCGCAAAAGGACAGAGGGCCGCTAGAAGTACAGGAATCCATCAATCAATGCCCCAGCGTGGTTGCATAATTATTTCGAGCTGCATTATCTAGCCCTGCATCCGTCACCACAAACCTGAGCCTTCAAGCCCTACCTAGACCTTATAGAAACAGATCATCACAAAGAGCCCCAGGAGGTAGGTTATTCGGGAATTCGGGGAATCCTTAAATTCTAAACATTGCAAAACCTGAAAGGAAATCATGTTTGGAATCCCCAATTTTGGGGTTACCTACTTTTTTTTATACAGGTAGGTTCTTCGGGGTTCAGGTAGACTCTGAGCTCTGAAACTCACCCGCTATGGTCGGGAACCACTTTCAGTAGAAGCCAGAAAGTTGGAACATCATTGGCCTCATGCCCTTCAGGTAAAGTAGAGGGAATCCCAGCACAATTCTTCCTAAATCTATGTTCCAACTTTCGGGGGTATTGTAGCCCTCAACGTAGGGAAGTTAACTGTGTTTTTCCGTGGATTTCGGATTGAGAGATCAGGGTTCGAGGTGGAGGAGCTTGGTTCGGTTCGAGTTTGTTCCGGTAGCCACCCTGAAAGAGGTCCCGAAGTAGTGCACGAACACGAGGGACTCCGAGTAAAGGAAGTTCTGAATCCCATTGGCCGGCTGTTCAAGACGGAGGAATTCAGAATTAAGCGATTCTCTATATATATATATATACATATATGTATATGTTACATGTACATATACTTACTCTTGTAACAAAATACTATAATGAGTAGGTTCAGTATTGTGATTGTATTCCTATTGCTACGAGGAGGTAGGCAATGCCCTGTGTTCCTCAACCACACGCGGCTTATGGCCCAGTATGCGATTGAAGCCAAGCCCCAAATTGCCCCTGGAACCTAATCGCTTTATCCCAGAATACTACACACTCAGTCTCAAATTCCAACCAGCCAAGGAGATGACGAAACCCAAGGCATACGCCCCGGACGATGCTTTGCAACTGCAGCAGTGGGAGGATTTTGACTCCTGCAGCCCCTCGGCTCGAAGATTTATAGGCCTCCAGTGATCTAGGGAGGCCAAGCTTAATTTTATGATGTTAAGCTTTAGTGTGTTTCAGAGTTTCATGTTGGGTTTCAGCAAACTGTAGCATAACGTTTCGAAAGTAGCTGCATTCCATCATCTTCTTCGGGACTGAGGAGCTTCGTCGCCGCGTAGAAATCCGTAGAGAGCGCTGTTCAGACTCCTCTAAAAAGTCCAGCCCAGAAGGACTCTCTCTGCAGCGTCAGCACCCCAAACGACTTCTAAACCCTACTCCTGCACCCCTACATATCGCCTTGAGCTAAGGTCCTGTTCGATCCCTAGAGGAAAGCTTATTTTAACTAGAGCTCTAAAGTCCTAAAAGCCTAAAACTTCACTTGCAACCTGAATCCTGTAAAACCCCTAAGTCTTAAGTATAGAACCTTCACACAACTCCTCGAGTCTAAAATTGTCTAGGACCCATAGAAACCCGTTTAGAACTCCCTGTAAAGAGAGCCTTTCCTCAGCGGAAGAACTAGGTCCGCACCTAGGTTCCCCAGTAGTCTCACCCGAACCCTAAACCCTTTTGGTGTTTGCCCTTGTTCTTTTTGGGTTCCTGAAAAGGTCGCGAAGAGAAGTTGGAGATGCTACAGAAGTGGGTGAGCTCTGGCGAAGTCTGTGCTTCGAATTGGGGCTCAGGTTATACCACGGTGTTTAGGGTTTAGGGTGTTTAGTATTATAGGGTGTTACAAGGGTTCCAGAAGGGCTCTATGTGGGGGTTTCCGGGACCCTAATATAGTACCCTAAATAATAGGATCCTTAGTATAAGAACCCCAAAATAAGGTACCCCTAATTTTCGGAAACTCCCATGTAAGAGTAGCTACACTGGTGTAGGATTTGAAGATTTCAGGATTTTTTCGGAGTAGAGCTTCAGGGTTTAGGCTTGAAGGCTGCAGGGTTGTGATGTCGTGCTTTTGGCTGTCGAGTTGGTTATTGTTAATTCTAGCGGCTGTAGCGCCTTACAGTATAATGACGGTATGGTGGTGCCGGTGCTGGTGCTCGTGGTCGTGGTCGTGGTGGTGGTGGTGGTGGTGGTGGTGGTCGTGGNTGGAGGAAGTGGTGGGTGGTGGGTGGTGGGTGGTGGAGGAAGTCGTGGGTGGGTGGTGGAGGGTAGGTGGTGGAGGAAGTGGTGGAGGAAATGGTGGAGGAAGTGGTGGAGGAAATGGTGGAGAAATGGTGATGTTTCAGGTGACGTTCATGGGGTGACGGCGACAATGACGGTGACGGTGCTGATGATGACAGAATGAAAGGGCAAACCCCTAAGCATAGACCACCCGATCTTGGGATCTCCGTTCAACCTGCTCAGCACTGGAAAAGACACACGAAGTGGGCGAATCTCGTTCCGGCTAATACATCATTGAATCCGGGTCCTCGGGTGGGTGCACAGGTGTGGGAGTGGGGAGGAGCCCTGTACAGTACAGTAAAACCGGAAGCCTGAGCTCCAAACCCAAGCCCTTCCATCCCCTTATCCTAAATTCGAAAACCTTTGATAGTTAGAGTTCTTATCATGATTGTTTTAAAAGTTGAAAATAGTTTCGTCATCATGTAGTGACAAATTCAAGCATCAAACAAAACCCTAGCATGCCCCAGGAACATGGATGTGCCTGCCATTGCCATGGCTACAGCCAAGGTGCCTCTCTAGGAGACGGCCGGCTTTCAGTGTGAGGGTGTTGGGGTTTAGGGTTTAGGATTTGCGTGTTTAGGATTTCGGGTGTTGGGGCTTAGGGTTTCCGGGCCTATCTAGATCCTACACATGCGAAACGTTGTTTTGCTCTTTGTCTGGATGCCCCATTTTGTGCTGGCATTAGCATTACCTTGTAATGACAGAGAAGGTAGACCAAAAAATGCTATGACTCAGTGGGCTTTAAGGCTGCTGGTTTGGAATCCCTGCATCCTGGGTTTTTCTGGTTTCGGACTATCTGAAAAAAGCGTCAGCCACTGCAGCTTTTTCGAGGTGTAAGGTTTGTGGTTCCGCGAGGGGCCAGGTGAGCGACCATTGTCTGTCCTAGAACTCATAGGTAGTCTTAGGGACTACTTGTGGCTCTCTTAAAAGGGACCTTATGGGAGGGTCTATATCCCCAAGGGTCCCCCCCAAATCCTAGCTCCTAAGAACGTCGCCTCGTGCTTTCTCAAACTTGGGAGTTTGGCCTGGAGCCCCCAGAGACTCCAATATCCCTTAATTAAGGAATATACCTTAAATTATAGTAGGATCCCTAATATTATTTTCAAGGAATACTCCTCAATTAAGGGATATTGGAGTCTCTGAGTCTGTTGTGGACACCCTGGGCTTACTCTGCACAGGCCTGCGCGGGGCTAGGATCCTGCACTTTCCGGTGTGCAGTATAGAATTAGATTGTAGAAATGGGAGTTTCCGAAAATTAGGGTACCTTATTTTGGTGTCCTTATAATAAGAATCCTCTCATTTAGGGTACTATATAAGGGTCCCCTATTCTCGGAAACTCCCAAATTCTACCCTTGTTTAACCCTTGCCAAGACTACTGCGGCTGTTGTTTCAATCGGAAAGAGGTTACAAACCCACAGCCCACTAGGCTTTAAGGTTACAGGAGTTGTAGGGTTCGGCGCGCATCTTTCTGCCAAATCCTCGGTCGAATTAGGTTTCTTCCGACAAGCTGAAAAAGCGAGGCCCACTGCCCCAAGGAAATTGCGATCTCTAGGCCGACGAACCTCGGCTCGAAGCCTCATTGTCCCAACCATACAGAGAATCTGAAGCCCTACTTGGAGGATCATGGGACTTAGTAAGTAAGGTTATAAGTACCTTAATTGGGGTTATAAGTATAGCTACCCTAATTCTAACCCTAGTTACTAAGTCCCATGATCCTTTAAGTAGACCCTAAAACCCCCTCTTTAATAGAACCCCTATAGATCCCTTTAAAGGAGCCCTTTAAGGAACCCCAGTTACTAAGTCCAATTAGCCTTTAAGTACCACCTAAGCCCCGAACCCTAGCGTCTGGACCCCGAAACCGAAGATCCGCGATCTTCAACTCCCGACATGTGGGAGTTTCCGAAAATTAGGGGTACCTTATTTTGGGTGCCCTAAATAATAAGTGCCGTATTATAATAGGGACCCAAAAAGGGACCATAATTTTGACAACTAGCCATGTACAGAAATCCTGGAAGTCCCCCCACACAGACCCTTCACAGAAACCCACTCAAAGAAGCTTAGAGTCCTCTGTAATAACCCTGAGCCCCAAACCTGTAAACTCCAAAGCCGAAACCCTAAACCCCTGGACCCCTAAACCCCGAACCCCTAAACTAACCCGAAACTCCTAAACCCTACAACCCTCACCTCCCAAAGCCAAAGTTACCCTAAACCCTAAACCCCTAAACCCTAAATGCCTAAATCCCTAAACCCTAAACCCCTAAACTTTCAAAGGGCATCGTCGTGAATCGGCCCGTCTTGCTCTCTTTCTGGGGCTTCGGGCTCCTCATCGCCGCTTTTGCGGGCGGACTGCCTGTGGACGCTGAGCGGAGATTTGTGTGTCTGGCTTTCGGGGCTTGGGGGTTGAGGAGGGCCTTGGTTTTGGGGGTTTAGGTTTAGGGTTCAGGGTTTAGGGTTTGGGGTTTAGGGTTTAGGGTTTAGGGTTCAGGGTTTAGGGTTTAAGGTTTAGGGTTCAGGGTTTAGGGTTTGGGGTTTGGGTTTAGGATTTAAGGTTTAGGGTTTAAGGTTTAGGGTTTAGGGTTTGGGGTTTAGGGTTTAGGGTTTGGGGTTTAAGGTTTAGGGTGTAAGGTTTAGGGTTCAGGGTTTAGGGTTTGGGGCTTGGGTTTAGGGTTTAGGGTTCAGGGTTTGGGGTTTAAGGTTTAGGGTTTAGGCCTTAGGGGCCCGAAACCCTAAACCCGCGAGGGAAGGACACCGGTTATAGACAGACAACCCTTTCATTAGCAGAAAGATGATTTCAGGGTTCCGGCGTTTTGGTATCTTTCTTTGTCTGCTCCTATGTGCTGTTTACATGGCTCCAAGCCTTTCCAGTTTGGGGCTTGGTGCCGCCGGCAGAGAAGAAAACCACCACAAAAGCACTGACAAATACCTCAGATCTTTTTTGCGTCGAGGGTTCAGGGTTGCCCAAATCCTACTCGGAGTTTTCCGTGCGATG
Source organism: Symbiodinium sp. clade A Y106 (assembly GCA_003297005.1). NCBI lineage: Eukaryota > Dinophyceae > Suessiales > Symbiodiniaceae > Symbiodinium > Symbiodinium sp. clade A. The sequence goes on from BGNK01001820.1 coordinate 51,619, forward strand.
CATTGGTTAAGACAGTGTTGTGATGAATGAGGGTCCCTGGTAAGAGAGGCTGGACATCGTTTTACTTTGGTGATTATTGGTTTTGCATGGAGCTGCGTGAGCCCTGAACCGGCACGACATATCAAACCAAACCAAGCGATATGGTTTATGGCAGTTTAGGGTTCAAGGGTTCAGGGTCTACATACAGTGAACCCCAAAAAGTTGGAACATAGTTTTAGGAGGATTCATGCTGGGAGTCCCTATACTTTACTGTAATGGCATGAGGCCAATGATGTTCCAACTTTCTGGCTTCTGCTATAGGGGTTTGGGGTTTATGGGAGTTTAGGGTAGGCCGATCTTGGGCGTGAGTGGATGTTGACCGGACCTGTAAAACGATCGACCAAACCTTCAACGCAGCCGGCACCCTACAGAATCGTTTTAAACCAAGCCCTGACATTGTTTTGAGACGCTGAACACAAGCTACCCCAAGGAACCCTAAGCAAACCTAAACCCCAAACCTTAAACCCTAAACCTTAAACCCTAAACCCTAAACCCCAAAGCCCCCAAACTCCAAAGCCCCCAAACCCGAAAGCCTGAAGCGGCCTTAAACCCTGCAAAAGCCCCTAAGCCAGAGAGCCCAATACCCCTTAAACTAAGCAACATACCTTAAATCATAAGGGGTTTCATATTATGATTTAAGCTACATGGGTGGTTGTCAAAATTATGGTCCCTTTTTGGGTACCCTAAATATTAGGTGCCGTATTATAATAAGGATCCAAAAAGGGACCATAATTTTGACAACCACCCATATTCCTTAATTAAGAGGTATTGGGCTCTCTGGGTAAGCCCTGACCCCAAGAGCCTCCTTGGGTGCACCCTCCCTCGAAGCAAGGACACCGTGGCAGAAGAAGCGCTCCTTAGTCTGCAAAAACCCTAAGCCCTAAACCCTAAGCCCTAAACCCTAAGCCTTAAGCCCTAAACCCTAAACCCTAAGCCCTAAACCCGGCCATTTTGGACGTTTTGGGTCGAGAGTTCGCAAGGTTTGGGGTGTAGAGTTCAGGGTTGAAGCTTCGGTTTGGGGTTTGATGGGGTCTTGTAGGGTTTTGTGGGGGGCTTAGAGGGTTTAGGTTTAGGGTGGCGACGCTCCGGAGCACTGAACGCCCTAAGGCCTGCATGATTTCTGCTGGTGAGTTCAGAGGGCTTTGGAAGGGCTGAGGCTAGTCAATCTGTTCTCATGCGACGACAACAATTTACTTTAGGAGCGACCCCTAAACCCCAAACCCTGAACCCGATCTTAACACCGTGGCGCCGACCCCTCCATCTTGCTCTGACCCAACTTCGGAGCCGCACCAAACCCTCGTCGATGAGATCCAATAAGACGCCTACACCCTAAACCGTATAGCCGCAACCCCTAAACCCGAAACCCTAAACCGCAAGGTACAGCACCATGCTGCAGCAAGCAGAGGTCATCGACAGCCGTGAGCTTGGGCAGCAGGCAATGGCAGAGCTTCAGATGCCCAGCTGCACCTCATCTTCGGCTTCAGGGTTTAGGGCTTAGGGTTCAGAGTTTAGGGCTTAGGGTTTAGGGCTTAGGGTTTAGGGTTTAGGGTTTGGAGTTTAGGGCTTAGGGTTTAGGGTTTAGGGCTTAGGGTTTAGGGTTTAGTCCAGGCCATTTACAGGTGGGTAGTTATTAGGTGGGTAGTTTCCCATAAGCCTCCCATACCACTCCTATAAGGTAAAGGGGGTCTTATGGGAGTACTATGGAAGAAGAACTACCCACCTGTAAGNTAGTTATTAGGTGGGTAGTTTCCCATAAGCCTCCCATACCACTCCTATAAGGTAAAGGGGGTCTTATGGGAGTACTATGGAAGAAGAACTACCCACCTGTAAGGGGCTTCTATTTAGGGCTTAGGGTTTAGGGCTTAGGGCTTAGGGTTAGGGTTCCGTGCTTTTGGTCGCGGGGTTCGGGCCTATGCTTTACTGGGTTCTGGATTACCATAGTTTAATCGGTTTAATACTGTTTTGGGGGGACCTGTTCCTTCAAGGAACCATTGTTAAATAGAAATCTATACTTTTTTTGACCTTGGCAGTTGAAACCTTTTCGGGTCCAAAACTGGGGTGGATGTATGTTCAAACCGCGACCATCAATGCTACCAGACTTAATGGTGGGCAGAGACAAGTATAGGTGGCTTCTGTGGCTTGGAGTCACGATGAGGGCCAGGGCAGTTTGAGATTCAATGTTGGCCTTTTGTGTGCGTCCTTGACACTTGGTCGTGCTTCTGGTATGCAGTGTGCATACTTTCGATGAGTTATCCAATCATTCGGTCGTCCTTGGCAAACCCGCCTCAATCCCTAGAATCCTGGAAGCTCTGAATCTTATAAACTCGCTCCGCTCACCTTAGCTTCAGGAAGCACAACTACGGTTGATGATATAAATCCTGCAAAACCTATAAAAAGGAATATACCATAATTCCTACAGCCTAGGGTCATTAAGATAATGCAGGATTTATATCATCAAACGTAGCAACACACCCTCGGGCTGCAGACGGGTGAGATTCCTGGACCTCACCACAGCACCCGAAAGACCGAAAGACTCCAAAACCACAAGGTTTGAAGCACAAAAGCACCAAAAAAGTTTCAATATCCCTAAGCCGAAGCCCTAAGCCCCAAACCCAAACGGTTTAGGGTTTAGGGCAAAGCTTTCTTCAGCGGTCCCTCACTGCCCTGGTTGCCCCAGCGACTGCAAGGAAAGCCGAGGCCGCTTACTTCAGTCAGAAAGGCAGAGCTCATGCCTTCTTCGGTGGGGCTTCATAAGGGATGCTATAAGGAATACTATAAGGGGTAGAGATACTATAAGTAGGAATGCTATAAAGGATACTACAAGCGGGGTTTAGGTACTTAGAGTTTTAGGATTTTGTGTTTCTTCTGTAGTTGGAGAGGGGGCTGAGGGAGTTCAAGGATTTCGAGTTAAGAGCTATTGGCATTTGGTTTTTAGGTTTGTGGAGATTGGGTTTCAGGGTTCGGGGTGTGGGCTTCCTGGTGTACAGCTTGCTACTCCCCATGAAGGCTATGGGGGCTGGTCAGGTCGGGTAGGTTTAGCGGTTTAGGGTTTAGGGTTTGGAGCTGTAGGGTTTCCGGAAAGGGACAAGAACAGGACAGCGAGAATAGCCCTACGACATCGAAACAGAACGTTACTGCGTGCGCAGTGCTCCCTCGTACTCCTCCAGAACTCCAATCCATCTTACAATGCAGTATATAATATCAATAGAAGGGCCTGAAGGGCTTTTTGGAGTAAAGAGAGATGCTATCACCAAGTCTTCGGACTTCCATCGTCTGCCTGTAGACTTAGGGCTTTGGGAGAAGATATCATCTTGAAATTTTCATAACAGTCCACCCTCACACCCAAAACCCTAAACCCTAAACCAAAACCGAAACCCTCGCAACCACCTAGAAGAGGCGCCCTTGGTCTCGGTCTCTGGGGTCTCGGGTGCGCGCCTCCGGGAGGCTTGTTCAGCTGCGACGACGAGTGCCAGAAGGCATACGACAAGGTCCGCTGTAGAGGGACGTCGTGGGGGATTGCTGGCATAAGCTTCAGGTGGCGGAAGCGACGAAGAGCTGCAGCTTTTCCGGCTCGACGGACTGAAAGAAATTGAAAATCGGCACAAACCCTGGCCTAATCGCTAGACTTCAAACTAAACCCTAAACCCCATCTTGGCAAGAGAAGCAAAACTTCCCACTCCGAGGATCACGTGCGTCAAAAGCTTCAGCTAAAGCTCGGGAATAGGTCCAGGTTTTTTGAAATGATTCTCAGCCTGCCGTGTGCACCCTCAAACCCCCTCAGTCGCAAGCCCCACGCCCGCAGCCCCTCATCCCTAATTCAGATCTCTGGGGATTGGTCCAGGTTCTCTGCACGATATCCATAGCACCCTGACTCGGAGTTTGTTGCAGCAAGGACTTCAGAAACCGCATGAAATCAGCTTTCCCACTTGTCCACGGTGCTGCCGCCGCTCGGGCGCGATGGTCACCCTGGCAACGGCCGTCTTCCCCGACTCTGATCCAGAAGACCCGTGGACAATGAGAGTAATTACTTCGAGTTGAGATTTGGATTTGGGATTCGTACCCTCAGCCCTTAATAACCCCTATAAGTCCAAGCCCTAACCCTTGTAAACCCAATTTGTTCGATCTCGCAAACCATCAGCACCAGCCATTGTGGATGGTATGGGAAATATGAAACAGACATTAAAGACTTTGTTTAGCCGAGATGGGACGAGTAGGCCGGCAAGGACAAGACTAGTTATAGCCGCATGCTTGTCATCGCGAAAACTCTGCGACAACACCGTAAATCAGAGACATACCCGGCATTGAGTGCCACAATGCAAGTGGCATCCAACTTCCAGCAGCGCAAGAGCCACGTAACCAGAGAATGACTGGAGAATACCAAATTGAAGACCGTCTTGTGCCAAAAGGAGATCCACGCATGAACAGGGTCTGCTAGAGTAAATTGAAACCGCAGCGAAGACGAATCGGGTCATAGCCGGCTTCAGTGGAGCATTGGAGACAGCGTTGTAGCGGCGAGGAGGAATCATAGGCCGACCCCCTAAAGGCCCGGGAGAACCAACTCTAGCATCGCGAAACGCCTTATCTGGAATTGAAGTCGAAAAGTCAGCATGAAACGGAGGAACACCCCTTAAGCCAAAAAAACCTAAGCCCTAAACCCCAAGCCCTAAACCCAAAAACCCTAAGCTCTAAACCATAAGCCAGAACCCTACTGCCAGTCCATAGCGGAAAGAGTGCAGCAAGAAAGACAGGGCAGCTCGGTACTGAGCTCGGGCATTTAGCATCATATATCCGAAACCCTGAAAAACCTTACAGCCCAAAACCCTAGACCCAGGGTTTTGGGTTTTAGGCTTTAGGGTTTAGGGTTTTATTGCTCTAGGAAACCATGTGGGCTGCTTACATCTTGGGGCCTGGCGAAGCTTTGAGTCCGAGTTTTGTCTCGGCTTCCTGCTTCGCGCTTCGTAAGGCCCTCTGTTAAGCCTGATTAGGATTTTTGTTTTTATAGCATTAATACTATTAGCATTGTTATCATTATTATCATTAATTAATGTCATCGTTTCTATTGTTATTCTTGCTGTATTGGAACCCTATTAACAACTCTCAAAGTCCTCGAAAAATGCAGGCCCGGAAGCCCTAGAAACCTTAGAAAAACCTGTTCTAATAAACCCCCTGGTAGCGGGTTTTTTTCGAGCCAACCCTTACCCTAGAAACTTGAAAACGCCGTATTTCTGGAATCCTCGTAGTTGGTTTTTTAAGAGCCGAAGCAGCCAGTTGCAGCTGAGGACCAAGACTATGAGGCCCAGGTGCTGAGGGAAATCAAGGGTTTTCTGTCGGGTTTAGGGCATTAGGGTTTGGGGTTTAGGGTTCGGGGTTTGTGGTGTCCGTGTAGCGCGTGTAGGGTTGTAGGGTCTAGGGCGCAATTAAGATTCAGGGTTTGGGCTTGGGGTTTTGAGGCCCTGCACTGTTGATGTTGGCTGTGGGGGTTGAGGGCTTCTGTGTGTACAGGCCAAGCCTTTTAGCACAGCCTGTGCGGCTTCAGGGATTTAGGGCAGGGTTGAAGGCTGAAACAAAAAAGCCTCCGGAAACTTTTCAGCCTTCCACAGCCCCCTCAGTACCTGCTACCAGCAACCATGCAGCGAAAACCCTGCCTAAACCCTTCAACCCTAAACCCTAAACCCTAAACCCGCACAGGACGAGCCAGCACCAAAGCGGCTGAGAAAGGAAGCCGCCTCCAACGCCTCGAGCTCCCAAGCGCGGCGCACGCGCGGGCAACTGGCTGAGAAGACGTGGGAGGAGATGCAGCAGCAGGAGCCCCCTTAAACTGTCTGGTTCTTAGTAGGGAATGGGGGAATGGATTCTGGAGACTATTATTGGGTATTATATAGGGACTACTATAGGGATCCATTCCCCCATTCCCTACGAAGAACCAGATAGCAGGAGCCGCCTAAGCCGAAAACTCTCTAAGACCCGTTTGTGCATAAACCTTAAACCCGTGGAGAGGTTGGGGGTTGAAGGTTGCAGTATTCATGCGGTGTGAGAGTTGCATAACTCCTACATTGTCCCACACTGGATCAGGACATCCAAGGGCCCAAGTTTGAACATCGTGGTTGGAGCCTTGAATTGACCCTCGAAGAGCCCAGCCGTAAGTGCTTGCACCCAACCCCAAGCCTGAAGTGAAGTGCCCCAAAGCATATGCCCGAGTCTAGACAATTGAACCTTGACCCCAAGCCCGAAACCCGACAACCGTAAACCCAAACCCCGATAAAATCTCTTTTCAGACCCACTACTGCCCTATAAACTTGTGCCTCAAACTCTTTCATCTTCTTAGTAGTGGAGTTTGTAACCTTTAACCTGTCCCTATATCATCCCAAACGTAACCTTTAGTTCCCAGGGATACTGGACAAGTAAGCCTTGAGAAGGAGGCAGAAGAAGCGAAGAAGTGGGTGCGGCGTCCTTGCTCGGACGTTCTCTTCCGGACGCTTCAGCAGCCTCAACCTGCCAAAGCACCCTTTCTACTATAGCTCGGGCTTTATCTCCCTAGAATTAGGGTTTATCGTTTAGGGTCTGTAAGGGCTTGGGAAGTATATCCCTGGAATTAGGGTTTGGGGTTTATACTGGTTTTGGGTTGAGGATGATACCTGAACCCGAAACATAGAGAGAGCCATCAAGCTCCTATTTACAAGTGACTCGGGACACCGCTCGTCGTTTTGCTTTCCGGTTGGCCATGTGTTTTTTCACGATTGTTTCGTAATGCCCCTATCTGTGTTAAGGGTTTAGGGTATAATGCTCCTGTCTGGCTCAATCTCCGGGTAGCTGATGCCTGACTCCACACCCATGGCTTTGTGTTTCGAGCAAGGGTTCGGGTATGTGCTGCTGTGCACCGGCCAGCGGGTGAGTGTGTCTAGATACACGGCTGCTGCTGGGGACTTTATGACTTTATGGTCCTGCAGAGACTGAAAACAAAATGGCTAACTGTCTAACTATGACTTCGCATTTTGAGAGTCTTACACAAACAGACCCTTCAGGCCGCAGGTGCTGGGACCCTAACTGCCAGTCCCTCCGCCTCTGACAAAAGCCTCTATCAACCGAGCCCCATGTGCCCTGAAATCCTCAACTCAGATGCCCTGCATCCTAAAACTGCGTGTGGCTCCTAAAGGCAAAGATTGCTAAAGCAAAGAAGTGTCTGGCCGTCGTCGCGCAGATCGCGAAGTATGGTCAGGCACGCATGACATCCAACCAGTGGAGGTTTCTTGTAGCTTGGACATGCAACAATGTCGGCGTGCCACCGCGCAGGTACAGGACACCGACGATAGCAGCCTGTCAATTCGCGAGCTCAAGAAGCGCTCACGCGAGGACGAGAGAAAACCCCCAAACCCCTATACAGCTTGTATGCAGCCTCCGCAAGTCCCTGTGTTCGGCAGGACGCTGGACAGACCACCTCGAGCGTGGTAAGACCGCAGCCCAGAGTCAGCAAATCCAACATCCTGGCAGAGGTGGTGGCTCGGGCTCAGGGCAGGGCTTCAGGCTTAAAGTAGAAGCCATAAAGTTGTAACATCATCATCCTAAGGCATCCTAGCACTAATCCTCCTAAAGCCATGTTCCAACTTTCTGGCTTCTACTGTAGGGACTTTGGAGATTGGCAAGCTCATGGTGGAGGGAGGGGGGGTGAGAGGGCAGAGGGGGAGGGAGAGACAGCCGTTTCCTTTTGCGTCAACGCCCTCGCCCTCCGTTAGGGTGGTTGTCAAAACGGTGCTCCCTTTTTGGGTCCTTAATATAATACGGCACCTAATATTTAGGGTATCCAACAAGGGACCCTAATTTTGACAACTACCTACTTCTATTCTCAGGTCAAGTTCAGCAACCTGTCGACGGGAGACCCGCAGCCCTCCACAGCGGAGACGAAGCGGAAAGTCCCTGGGCGTCCATTGCGGTCTGTATGTCTGGTTCATGTCATCTTCAGAGCTGGAAAGGCCTAAGGCCTGAACTGCGATGGACATGTGCCAAAGTTGATCTAGAGTCGTTCCGGGGGCATCGGATGATACTTTCAGGACCACTCTGGGCCAGGGGGAGTCACGCGAGTTCACCGGAAACTTCACGAGAACCCCATAAAGCTTTCTATGATGACCTATGTGAAACCCCAAACCTCTCAACCTGATGACCTTCAAAGCCCACGGGCCTACATAATCTAAATATCTTGCAGCCGCCTACTTACAATCACCCCATCGAGATCAGAAAGCCATAAATGAACTCTGAAGCCTTCACTCCTAAAGCACTACTTGGTAGTTATAAGTGGGGTCATAAGTCCCCTAATATGGGTTTTAATTATGGTCACCCTACTTATAACCCCACCTATTACTACCCATGAACCTCCAAGTAGGCAACTTCCTTGGAGCCTCCAATACCAGACAAGAACTCCCTTGAAGGGTCTATCAGGGTTACTCTGATTCTCAGGGTGCCTTTTCAAGAGGTTTATGAGACACACTGAGAGCCCCGACACCTCTGAAGCCAAAAAACCCCAAAAGGAAGTAAAACTACGTACTGAAGAGCATAGTCTGGCTACCTAAACCCCTAAAAACCCGAACCACTTAAGACCCTGAACCCCAGAAGTTCACTCCGAGGTCCGCTTTTCCAAAGAAGAGCTCACTGCCCAGAGTCCCGAAAGCTCCGGGCTGCCCAAGCTCGTGAGGAGCAGGGTTTAGGGTTAGGGTTTAGGGGTGTAGGGGTTTAGGGTTTAGGGGTGTAGGGGTTTAGGGGTTTAGGGGTTTAGGGTGTAGGGGTTTAGGGGTTTCGGGGTTTAGGGGTGTCGGGGTTTTGGGGTTTAGGGGGTTTAGGGCATTGAACACCGCTTGGTCTTTCGGCGAGGCAGTCTTTTTGCATGAGGTATTATTGGGTTGCTCACCGAGCAGTCAAGCCGTCGCGTTGCTGTTGCCACATTCATTCGTCTGTCTACAGCGATCCTAAACTGGCCTAAACTGCAGCTCGACCACTCCGCGAATCCCGCAGGACCGTACAGGTTGAAGAATCTGTGAAGTTCGCCGGGGAAACTCTGACGGTGACGCGGCAACTTGTGCCGGGCACGGCAGAGGAGCGGCAGTTCCTCCTTTCGCAAAAGAGGTCGGCTCCGCTTCCTGTTTTTTCTTGGGGTTTGGGGTGCTTTGCAGGAGGCAATTCTCTGTACCATGTTCGGACTTGTGCGAGTTGGAGCACCTTCTTCTGCTAGGCTTTGTATTGGAAGTAGGCTACGGCTTGTGGTGATTGCATTCCACAACAACAAGGAATGCGTCATCCGATGCGTTGTTTTCTCTGTGGCACCACGTGAAGACTTGCCATGCAAGGCCTCGTGCTTCAAGCAACCGAAACCTCAGTCCCAAAGCCGTACGCCGCAGACCTTACGCCCATGAGCAACTAGCCCTCGTATCCTTTAGTACTAAACCGAATACACCTTCTACAGTTTATCGAAGACCCTAACCGTAATATTCATGGTTTGAATGGTTCGTATCGATAACCCCTTCTTGTCCTTCTGTTTCGTATACGATTACGCCCCAACACCCGAGTCTTTTTGTTGAGGCTCCTTTGTTACGCTTGCGAACTTCTCTGCGAGGTGCCAGTCAGCAAAGCTGGGTGGGAAGTTTGCCGCCTTGGACAACCTGCTTGGAGCCGGCAAGGACAAGGCCAAGGAACTTTAAACCCCAAAGCCCCTACTCTAAGCCCCTGCACCTGGAAAGCCCAAAAAAGCGTTAAGCCCGAATCCAAAGCGACCTTCTGCCCTTGCGCCCGGATGCCCTCGGCCCTGAAGCTAAAAGAGCAAACCTGAAAAACACGGCCCTAAACCCTAAGCAGCCCTAACCCCAGAACCCAACCCTCTAGGATTCAGCGTCTGAGCTTTTAAAGCTTGCGGCTGAAAGCCTAGAGCTTGTGTTGGAGTTCAGGGTCCGGGGCTTTAGATCAGGGCTTGATCGTATTAGTTGCAAGGTTCCGCCGGGTGTTCTTTGGAACGTGCGTCTTCGGGATTCCTGGAACATGAAGCCCTTAACCCCAACCTTCAAAACACACTGCAAAATCATGAACCTCAGCTACTTCGCCAGTAACCTTGATGCCCGAAACTCAACCCTAAATCCTGAACCCGAAACCTCATGTCCCTCGCACCCTTTGCAGAGCTACCCTGAGGTGCTGAACACTGTGGAGAAGTCCGATCTGGTCTCTCGCATTAGTTGGAAGATGCTGCTTCTTCGGGCTTGGCGGTTGTAGAGCTTAGGTTTAGTATAGAAGCAAGATCTGCTATCCGACGTACCCGTGCAAAATCTCTCAACCTCCAATGTAATGAGAACCCTTCGGGGAAACCCTAAACCCTAAACCCCTAAACCCTAAACTCCTAAACCCTAAACCCCTAAACCCTAAACCGCTAAATCGCTAAACCCCTAAACCCTAAACCCCCAAACCCTAAACCATGGAGGCGGGGGGGGGGGGGAGGAGGCCTGAGGCCCGCTAAGGCTTGAGGTTCCCTTTATGAAAAAAACGCTCGAGTTCAATATCCACAGATCCGGTTTAGGGTTTAGGGTTAGGGGAGTTCGATGAACCGTCAGTCAGAACATCCCACCAAACCTTACCACTGAAAAAAAGGCAAGGTCCTTATCTACCCTTAGGCCTTAGGCCTAACCCTAAATCGAAACCCTCAAGCCCTGAACTCGAATCCCAAGCCCTAAACCCTCAGAGCCGTTGACATCTTGACCCTGAACCCTAAATCCTGCTTGAAGCTTCATGGGTAGTTATAAGTGGGGTTATAAGTCCCCTAATGTGGGTTTATAATTATGGTTACCTACTTTTCACCCCACTTATAACTACCCATGAACCTCCAAGTAAACCTGACCCTTTTGAGGATTGGCAACGGCACCAACAAGAAGCCGGTCTCCAGGACCTGAGCCGCGACCCACAGGCACCGTTTCTTTCAAGGACTTTACTTGGAGGTTCATGGGTGGTTATGAGTGGGGTTATAAGTCCCGTAGTATGGGTTAATTATGGTTACCCTACTTTTTAAACCCACCTATAACTACTCATGAACCTCCAAGTAAGAGAGCACCCTTAAAGTAAGGAGCCCTTATGCTAAGCTTTGAAGTGTTATGTAAAATTAAAGGGGTAGCTACAAGGATTCTGCAAGGGATACTGCGGCTCTCCCTGGTTGTTAGTAGGAAATGGTGGAAAGAATCGCAGTGCAGAGGGCCATACAAGACGTGCAGCGACGACGATGCTAGTGGATATATGCCCCAAACCCTAAACCCTAAACTCTAAACCGCCATAAACCATTCCCCCATTCTCTACTAGCAACCAGGGAGTACTATATGGGCTTATCGGCTTTCGGGTTCATGGTTGAGTCTCTTTTGCTTAATTCTTGGGGGGCCTTTAGGTGCTTCCCTTTTAAATCCGAAACCTCTAAACCCCTAAGCTCTAAGCCCCAACCCAAAAGGGAGTTCATCATGAAACTTTGGGCCCTTCTGCTGTCGCAGGCTGGCTACATCGAGCGCGCGGAGCTGCTCGGAGCTTTTCAGGAAGATGTCCTAGAAATTACATTACAAAGGGCGCAGAAAGTTTGTTAGGTCTTCAGGTGCAGAACTTGCAGTTTGACTCTAGACATCCAGGACTTGCTTCTGCAAGTAGCTGCAAGGTTCTAGATGATTTGGGGATCTGAGGGAGACTGTGGATTTCAGGCTAGAGGAAAGTCAGTCGGAATAAGCCTTTCAGTCCTTTAGCAAAGACTTGTTGCCAACCGGTGTCGTGAACAATCGTGACCAGTAATTATCATGGTCATGTTCTTGACTAGTATTCGCACGGGTGTCGCTTGGGGTGCAGTGGCCTTCGATGCCCCATCGCCCCGAGGCATCCATTCGCACCCATGTTCCACCCCTCAATCCTCATGATTTATGGTCCAGGACCTCCAGGATTTATAGGAGTTTAGGGTTAAGGGGTGGTCAGTTGTGTAGGGTTTACAGGATGTAGGGCTTTTTGGGGCTTCCAGAGAATGCAGTCCAAAGTTAGACCCAGTCCAAAACCCTGAACCGGTGAAATCCTGAGCTTTACATTATCATCTTCAAAGCTTTCAGCCCGAGACCTTGAACCCTAAACCATCAAATCCAAAAGTCCAAAGCACAACTACATTGCTCTTCCACCCTGATGGCACCTGCAAAGTAGCCACAGCCAGTCTGGATCGTGCTGACACACCTTTTGGGATTATAAATGGATTCAAATACCCCAAAACTTCAAACCATAAACCCTAAAGCCCTAAAGCCTCAACCCTGAAACCCAGAAGCCAGGTTTCTGCGGCGAGCGAACCTCCGTGCATCGGAGGCCATCCGCGATGCCGCGCGAGCCGCGGCGCGGAAGGTGTCCTCAAAGTCCTGAGTGGCCCGTATCTGCACCGACGGATGGAAAACAGTCTTTTGCGAGGGTTTAGGGTTTGGGTTTAGGTTTAGGGTTTAGGGTTAAAGGTTTGCGGATGGGTGTGATTCGTTGCCGGGCCTCATGCCAGCTCTAACAAATGTTTGCGAGTCCCTGCGTGCCAACACTGATCTGGGGCTTGCATGCAGAGCTTAGGGGAGTTCCGGTCAGGAGTCCTTCGGTGATCCACTTGCGGCATTTGGATAGGGTCGGAGGTGGGGATGCGTTTGCTACAAACAGAATGCACTGAGACGAGCCTACTTGGAGGATCATGGGACTTAGTAAGTAAGGTTATAAGTACCTTAATTGGGGTTATAAGTATAGTTACCCTAATTATAACCCTAGTTGCTAAGTCCCATGATCCTTTAAGTAAATCCATCGTTTTGAGCCCCAAGCCAGCTCCTGAACTGCGGACTCCATGTGCTAGACCCGAAACCACATGGCCCGACGCGTAATTAGTCAAGTCCATCGACAACCCCCAATCGCCTTTAAAGCAGAATCCGTGAAAGCCGCAATACAAAGACCAAACGTATGTCCAACTAAGTAGGAATTGTAGAATTTTTGCCCTAGAACACAGCGCCAACCACCATTTCTTCCTGCTTTCTTTTGGCCTGCAGGTCCAAATGGCTCAGGCGGAAGTCGCCAGAGTGCTTGGCCAAGACATTGTCTCAGTTGTAGAGTAGGTTACCTTCAATCTGTTTGGGTTACTGTAATCCTGATTTACTCCCAAAGGTTCACCGTCAGTTCCCTTAGGATACTGGACAAGTACGTTGTTAGGAGTAAGGTTGGGTGAGAGGAAGTCGGGGGTTTGGGGGCATTGGCTGCAGGACGTCGGTTTCAGGGCTGGGGTTCAGGGTGGAGGATTTTGAGGGGGATTTTTAGTCGGAGTGGGGCTTAAAACAGGATGCTAAAATGTTGTGATACAGTATACTCGTATACTACTGGATTGTCTAGGGTTTCGGGTTGTTCGGCTTGCGTTGGGCTGTGTTGTGGGGAGTTGAGAGTTTGGAGATTCGGGGCTGATCCTGCCGGGCCGATTCGTCAGAGATTTTGGCGATACATCTGTACTGCTTAGGGGCTGAGTAGGTAACCTTTAACCTTTTGGGGCTTATATAATCCTACCATAATTGAAAAGGTTAACCTTTTTTGGGCTGGGGTACTCAGCCACTAAAACTGTATTTCAAATGGTTTCAGTCATCCATGACCATCGTATTCATCAGCAGCAGCAGCGCCATCAACAAAGGATTACCGCAACCACAGCAAAGGCAATTGTAAGATAGAAAGGGCTAGTAACAGCAGCAGCAGTAGCAGGACGAGTAGGGCGAAGAGCAAGAGGACCCACAATAAGTTTCAATGTTCAGTGCTCAGTAGTAGCATTAAGGATGGTCGCGTTTGCTGGAGACGTGGAAGCGTGCTGTCTGCATCTCTTGGCAATACTGGTAAGACTCCTGAGCCCAGCGCATACCAACAAGAATGTCATCATCGTCATGAGAGTCATCATGAAAGTTCTTGCATGCCACCTGTGGTGAATCAACATCTGTGTCACATTGGAAATGTTGTCGGGAACTTCTGTGTCGGTATTGCATCTGGGTCGTGTCCGATGCTAGCAAGCTGCATGAATTTCCAGCGCTGCCCGCAGAAGCAACCATTTCTTTCCACCGAACCGTCGCAAGTGTCGCACTACCAATTACAGCATTTCCACATGAGACACCCAACAGGTGCAAAAGCACCGGGACCGCGTCCTGTCCGAAGGGCGGCAAGAAGTTGGCATTTGGTCCTCCTTCGGCGTGCAGGTTTGCGGGCACGGGGGGGGCATGATTGCGCTAGGCTGTCTGTCTAGCAAGGTCATTGCAGGTTTCCTCTCACGGTTGCCTTTAGGGACTTGAACAAGAATCGACTGGCACCACAACTCCAAACCCAAAGCCCTGTGAGTTCAGAGTTTATGCCAACACCGTCAAACGCAGGATGTCCGCAGAAGTTTCTGGAACGCTTGGCAATCTGGCATCTCGGTTGCAACTCTGCGCAACTTGTTGCGGAGAGTTTAGGCTTAGGGTTCTGCCATGCTCTGCCTCAGACAAACTCGCCTGATCCTCTGACAGAAGGGTTTATGATAGCAACTGCTGTGTAAAGGTCGCCTTACGGGGTTCTTTTAGTGATTATCTGCGAGGTCTCACTCTGGGTTAGACTTAGCAAGCACAACTTCGTACGAGTCTCGGCTTTCACCTGACTTTAGATGGGGAGCTCGCCCTAAACCGCAACAGTCCTAAGCCCCTAAACCCCCGAAGTCCCGTCCCAGAAGCCCGAGACGAACAGCTTAAGCCCTAAAGTCCAAAAACGCAAACCCTAAACGATAAAGCTCTATAGGGAACCCCCGAAAGTTGGAACATGGATTTAGGAAGAATTGTGCTGGGATTCCTTCTACTTTACCTTAAGGGCATGAGGGCAATGATGTTCCAACTTTCTGGCTTCTACTGTAAAATGGGGGTTTCCGAAAATAGGGGATCCTATTATAGTACCCTAAGTAGTTGGATCCTTATTACAAGGACTCCCAAATAAGGTACCCTAATTTTCGGAAACTCCTAAATCGTAAAGTCCAAAAGAACCCGAACTGCCAGCATCACTTGAGGCAAGGACTTCGCAGCACAATGCACTTTTTACAACGCGCCTTGGCCGGTTTCCAGATACACAACGATCTAACAAGATTAGTGGGGTCTTGCTTTATGCATAGTTCTATGTATACTATTGTAGCACCCCTGACCGGTTTAGTGGGGTATTGGGGCCTCGAAAATAAAGCTCTATGTGCACTGTGAGTACACCCTGAAGCTTTCGGGGGCCTGGCGCTGGTTTGGGAAGTTACCTGCCCAAGGGTCAGGACTTCGGTGGCTACAGTTTGGAGTGTAGGACATAGGTGCCTTGGTGCTTCGGGAATCACGCCTTCAAGCTTTCCAAACCCTCAACCCTCAACCGTTGCCCCAAGCCCTAAAGCCCTAAACCCTAAAACCCCTAAACCCTGAAAGCCGAAGCCCTAAACCCTAAAGCCCCAAACCCTACAGCCCTAAACCCTACAGCCCTAAACCCTGAAAGCCGGAGCCCTAAACCCTAAATCGTTGGCTGCTAGAGGCCGTGGGAAGATTTTGATCTGTTGAAACACTTTGAACTTGTCGGCGGCCCGTGCCTCTACGGCGTAACGCCACGGCACGGTAACCCAAAAACCCGAAACCGGAACAGACTGTAAGCCAAAAGTCCCAAAGACCCAAACCGTCCCGTAAACCCTGAACTCAAAGCCCCAAAACTCCTTAGCCCTTAGCCTTCTTCTCAGCGCCCAGTCATACCGTTACCTGCCCGATCCAAGTGGAAAGCTAGTCTTGGACGTAGGTGATAGCTGTCGAAATATGTGGGACTAGTTCACAAGTCGACGTCTGAATATATCTGCGTTAACGCCAAATTTCCCACCATAAGCCTTTTGGAGCCAGTCTTCTATGCAGGAGGGCTCTTGGTGCTAATTTGGAGGCCTTAATAAGTACCTCTACCGTTTTGGGGTTCCTTGTTGTATTTATAGTATAGTATCCCCCCAAAACCCTCTTTTAATTATTAAGGCCCCTATAATATAGTACCCTTATAGATCCCTTATATTAACCCTTATAGAAACCTTTAAAGGAACCCTATTCTAATTATCAAGGGCCCTAGACTTTCCCTTTCAAGCCATTGCAAGGTCCTCTTCGCCGTGGGCGGCAGGGACGAGTCGCTGTACATCATGATTTTCCGCCTAATCATGCAGTATGCCAGGGGCCCGGTTAAGGATTTAGGGGTTTAGGGTTTAAGGGTTTAGGGGTTTTAGGGCTTAGGGGTTTACGGATCTTAGGGTTTAGGGGTTTTAGGGTTTAGGGGTTTAGGGTTTAGGGGTTTAGGGAGTTGAACCCTTGCTCCCAAAGCCCTTAAAGGGGGCCTTTAAAGAGTGCTGGCATGGGGTTCTATGCCAGGGGCCTGAGTGGACAGCGGGAGTTGCCGATCGCTTTGCAGGGATCCGGTAGCGGTAGGAATAGGTGTATGGTTTGTTTTGTTTTCTGGCATCTTGTTCCTTCAACATTATTATTGCTGACCACATGTAGGGACGCTGGAGATGCAGTGAACATGGGGAATTTTGGGGGGCCCGTCATTCAAAACAGCTAGCAGCCAGCAGATTTGACGGCTTCTGTTCAGTCTTCCTGTTGAAGTTTCACGGGCGTTGGGGCGCCAAAGTTAGTTTACTCATAGGGACCCTGAGGGCTGTTAAGGCGCCCTACCCCTCCACCCCTCTACACCCTAACGGTCCTTATAAGTATACCGGCTTGAACAATTACCAGCACCAACCCGGAAAACCCTAACTTAACACACCCTACACCCTAAACCCTAACTTAACTCACCCTGAACCCTAAACCCTAACTTAACTCACCCTGAGCCCTAAACCCTAACTTAACTCACCCTGAACCCTAAACCCCAGGTCACGAGGGGTAGCCGCGTCCGTTGCCGTCGGGGGGGGGGGGGTAAGGATATGCCGGCCTGAAGGTTCGAGATGCTCGACCAGGAGTCCTAATAATTGTAGTAATAATATCAGTAATAACAACCATGCTAATAGTAATAATTGCTCATAGATAATTGCTCATAGAAGTGAAAGCAATATTAATAAGTAATCATACTAGTAGTAACAGATTGGTAGTTCGAAGCGGCATGTTCCCAGCTTGGGGCTTCGAGCTCGGGCGGCTTAGGTTGCAGCAAACCCTGAAGCCCCCCGGAGCAAGTCCTGAAGAAGTTCCATCAGGCTCAACCTTTCACTCCACAGTCTGAACCCTAAGTTTTGAACAAAAGACCCAGAAATCACTAAACCCCAAATCCCTCAGATGTGACATGATGTAAGCACCAAGCAACCCCGCAGCCTAAACCCAGGTGGTTAATTTGACTCTTGGCCTCATCGGGGCTTTCTGCACGCCGGCAGCATACAGACTCCGAATTTTGGGGATTCAATGTTATAATGTTGGTTAAAACAAATCAAAAGACTCACCGGCAACTCTCTAGGCTTTGAGGTCAGTGAGGTCAGAGCCTTGCATTGACTTGTTGAGGTGTGTAGACACGCAGTGGATACTGTAGAAGCTTAAACAATTACCAACATTAGTCCTTAGGGTTCCTTATAAACATACAGCACTATACCCTTTGGCCTCGATATTCGATTTGGCCATGGGGAAGTTCGGAAGGCTCGTTGCAAGCGAGAGGCGCTTTGGTTTGCAAACGGGCCCACATCCGCAGGAGCATTCTGTGTACAACCCCCGGACCAAACCCGGACCCAAGCCTCAAGACCCCACTGCAAATGCACGGCTTTGAAATTCCATTCCGTTGCACCAAGGGTGTGCAGGATCGTGTCAGGGCTCGAGTCTTAGATCAAGTCACCTAAGTCCGCATAGACTTTCGTACTTAGGCATCCTGCAACCCTGAAACCCTCGAACCCAAAGCCTCCCGCAGCAAAAAAACTGCTAGATCCCCAGCTGCCTCAGGCTACTTCCTCTACAACATGTATCTGCTGATCGTGCCCGGAGCCGAGCTTCAGATCAGCACCTGCCCCTGCTGTATCATGTCCTAGCCGCTCCTTTGCCAAGCTTCCGGGCCCAACCAGAATAAACTAAACAAAAGAAACGAAGAAGAGGAAGAGCAAACAAGGGTTTGCGGCTAGGTCTTCAGTTTCTAGGCACAGAGCCACTCCTGGGCAAACTCCTTGCAACAACAAGTATGTTTCCTCCGATTCTGGCATTCCTGACAGCCTTTTCGCTAGCCTCTAAAGGCTAACCCCTGAAATCAGACAGAGTGTTTGTACGGTGCACTTGGAAAGTGTTATTGTCGAAAATGCTTGCTGAGCATCGTTTTCGCTGCAAGACCACAGGGAATCTTGAGGAGCCACAAGAGCTTCATGTGAGCCATAACAAGATTGAAGCATTCACACCAGAGTTCACCCACAATGCTATCAGATCCTACGGCTCCTCCGTCCTCTCCGGCGTGGCGTTCTTCCTTCTGGCGACAGCAGCAGCCCTACCTGCTTGCAAGTGCAGAAGTTGCCAGGCATGCAATCTCACAGGCTGCTCCTACCAACGGGGACCAGAACATGTGTAACTCGTACTTCCGGATGTGTCCGAGTGTCAATATACGATTCCATGCGTATCACGGGCTTATCGCGATTGTAGTGGCTGGTCCAAGCTCTTGCTAGTCTGATGAGTGGAGCCTGTGCTGCGTCCAGGGGATTTGGTGTGGACATTCTGTGATGACTAGCTGTTCAATTTGTTCCTTGCCTTCAGACGACTAGAAGGCAATGTGGGCTTGTTCTCTGTGGTGGCGCGCCAAGCTGCTCACACCAGCAACGTCCATTTGGACGCGCAGATCTCTCTGCCGTGCTCGGGCCTTTGCTTCAGCCAGCCGGAGGCCTCTCAACCCAACCGACGATGGCAGAGCCGTTGCTGCAAAAGTTGCTTCCTTGATTAGTTTGCCAGGTGATCCGCTTCAGGTGGTGCAGGCAAAAAACATGCAGCTGCGCGGATTTATCAAGACACTCCGGTGGCCGGGCCTTGCGTCATTTGATGTAAACGGCCGAAATTATCAGCTACCTGCATGCCAATCAGCGACCGGAGCTCATTTCATGGGCCTGGAACAATCCGCCAGATCCAGATACTTAGCAGGCTTCTTTGATGGGGATGGTTGCGTTGTCTGCAGGAGTAACTTGTCTGGATGTGACCTCGCTGTCACCCAGTCTTTCAAACAGGCAGAGGTGCTGATGCTATTTCTTTCAACCTTCGGGGGAAGTGTGCGCAAAAAGTGCGATGGGGTAGGTTTTTGTCAGCCTGTGCTTGTTTGGCGTGCTGGTGGCGCAAAGGCCCGCTCTGCTGCATCCGTTCTAGCACCGTACAGCATCACAAAGCGGAAGCAGCTCGAACTGGCAGCTGCTTGGCCAAAGGACGGGCATCGCAGAGAGGAGTGCAAACAGCAGCAGCATGCCCTGAAACGAACCGATTCCGCTGTGCCTGGCGAAATCAGTATGGAATATTTGTCCGGGTTCTTCGATGCAGAAGGTTATGTGCACCACAGAGGAGGACTGCGGCTGTCGATTGCTATCAGGCAGAAGTTTGGAACTGTCCTGAAGTGCTTGCAGGAATTCTTGGCTCAAGATCTCGGGATTGGCGTGCACCTGGCAAATTATTCGGGGTTCTCGGTCCTGTACACGGGTCGCAGGTCTGCTTGCACGGCGATGCTGCATGCAATGTTGGAAGCCGGACTTGTTGGCAAAGCTGAGCAAGCAAGGCTATCCCTGCAATTGACGGCTGAGAATTCATCAGAGGTCCGTACTGCTCTTGCGGAGCAGGTGGGAAACCAGAGTTTTGGGAAGAGCTTGGATGAGGATGGTCTCCAGAGGTGTCGCAGGATCGAACAAGCACAGAAGCAAGTCAGACGATGGAGATCGCAAGGCAAACACAGTGAAGCGTGTGCCCAAGCTGAGAAGGTCGAAGTTTTGCAAGCTGAGCACAAGTTACTCAATTCACGGAATGAAAATCGACAACTCCGGGAATTTGCGGCGAAGATCCAGTCACTGCAAGGCGCTGCCGGAGTTGGGGCACATCGGTCAGCGCTTGAAAAATCATGAATCCAATTGCTTCGCAAAGGTGCGTCTCGACACTGCATCACCCCTAAACCACTCCACTCGACAACATTTCATAAACTGCTGCCTTGAAACCGTAGTTTAGGCCTCCGATTACAAAAAGCCCAGGATCCCAGAACCGGACCTAAATGGACCAAAACGGCGGTAATGGTGAGCCCGCGACCCCAAATCCCTAAGCTCTAAACCCCTAAGCCCTATACACCCGAAAGCCTGGGTACTGCAGCCTCTGCAAGGTCGCAGGCCTCTCCATGCTGACCACATACCTCGGTGGCATGTTCTCGGGCGGCAGCAGACAGGGGAGTTGGAGAATGAGGGGGATGTTTGGGGTTTAGGGCTTACGGTATTTGGACTTTAGAGGTGTTGAGCGGCTAGGTAGACTTTGGCGGACAACAACAGTAGCAGGTGTAGAAGTGGAAATCGGCTATTGTGATTGGATAGATCCTCGCTGAGATTGTGACCGTCCGAGACCTTAACTTAGTTACTCCTTCCTTCGAGATGTCGGTGCAGTTTAGCAAGATTTGACGTGCTTCCCAGTCGTTCGGATGGCCGGGTGCGAGAAGCTGACAACGCCAGCTTCTGGACCCTTCAACCTTGCTGAATGTGGAGGCTGCAAACTTCTTGTCTTTGTACTGCTACTATGCAGCCGCGGCCTTCTTTGCGGATAATCTGTTCCGGTTGCAGTTGCAGGTTTATTGCGACGATGTGGTAAAATGAGTTGTTTGAACCAGTACGACACCTTACACGGCTCATGTCAAGCAAACCCTACATGATGCTACAGAATCCACAAGCTGAGGTATGCCGTCGTCGCTGGAGGCTGCATTTTCCAGGGTTCATCCGAAGTTCAGCTTCGGGCGTCTTTAAGGTGTTTTGGGTGGCTTAAGCGCTTGATGTCTTAGAGTTCCGGCTTCCCCTTGGATCTGATAAAAGCTCCAGGAGAAAGGGGTAGCTGCCCAGGGTTGAGGTAACGGGACTTCAAGTTGGGTTTGGATCCCCGAGGCGCTAGATTTTACATCCAAAGCCGCAACCCCTAAACCCGAAATCCTCAACACGAACGTGAACAATAAGCATGGGCTCAGGTTTCCCTGCACGTATCCCAACAAGCTTCAGAATCGAGAAATGCCACATAGTGTTTCTGGCTGACTGTCTCACTGGCTCAGCATGTTTCAGCGCTCCCGCTGAATAATTTCAGCAGTGTGCGCTTAGATCAGCTTCGCACAAGCTTCCCGGACCAGTCATCAGACACCATCCCAACACCAAGCAGCTTTGAGAATCTAAGTCGCTACAGCTGAACAGCAGTACCCCATACGACTTTCAAGATCAAGAGCCCTCAAAGTAGATCCTAGATTCGCACGTTCCTTACTATGAAGAACCCTACAGAAGAGACCCGAGAATTTGTTAACATCCCTGTATATATATATATATATATATATATATATATGTGTGTGTGTGTGTGTGTATATATATATATATTTTTCAAGAATCCACTCGGCACACCTTCTGCTTTTTCTGGGGTTTGGTTTCCAGAATCCTAGCAGGATGCGGGCCTTAAGGCTCCTACTTGGAGGATCAGGGGACTTTGGTAAGTGGGAGTTTCCGGAAATTAGGGGTACCTTATTTTGGGGCCCTTATAATAAGGATCCTACTATTTAGGGTACTACAGTTGGGTCCCCTATTTTCGGAAACCCCCAAGTAGGGTTAGAAGCCAAGTAACCCTGCCGAAGGCACTTGTTTCTAAGTCCCCTGATCATTTAAGCAAAAAAGGTTTACGCCATCTGTTGTTTTTGGAAGGGAGTGGCTTTGCTTTTTCATCTCTTCCTGCGGCATCCGTGAGGTGGGGCAATGATCATCCAGCAAGCAGCCAGGCATCGGCAGCTTTGTAGCCACGTCGCAATGGGTCTGATGCATACCACCTTTGTAGGCTTTTGGGTTGTACGGCCTCGGGTTGCAGCACACTTTAACATGTATGTATGTGTGCACTGTATGTGTTATATATAATGTACATATGAGTATTTGCATAATTTGCATATCTGTATATATACCATCCCTAGGCAGCCCTAGTTGAAATATCTTTTCCGAGCAAGTCTACATGAAACCTCGCCACGTACCTCTCTTACCTGACACCATCTCGCTGGCTCGCCAGTGACTTGCAGAGCTCCTTTAGGTTCCTGAGTAGTACATACCCTTTTGCCCCTTTTTTCTTTCTCGGGTTCTCCTATTAAGACGAAATAGTAGGAACAAGGGTACCCTTATGGTGAAGGGGCTACTCAGGAACCTAGTCCTTGTAATCGCCAAGAAGTCGCGGCAAAGTCGCTGTATACTCCAGCTTTTGGGTTCCGAACAAGCGCGGAAGCGCAAGCTCCTTAGGGCAATGACCTCTGCAAAGTCGTAGCTGCAACAGCTTGTATGCATCTGACTTACTGAGCAATTTTCAAGACTCGCCCCACGACCCTAAACCCTATAAACCCTAAACCCCGAGATGGAGAAACTCCTCACTCTGGACAGGCATGCCGCGCTGGAGATGAGCAAGCAGGCCTGTGACTTCTCGAACCTTCAGCGATTTAGGGTTTAGGTTTTTAGGATTTAGGTTCTAGGGTTGAGGGTTTAGGGTTCTACCCAGGCCGGAATGCACTACTGTAGAGGCCGGACATATTACCAATGTTATTCAAGGGTTTCTTATCAGGATTATACTAAAATGTGCCCCGAAACCATATTTAAAAACTATTCAGGTCCCTACATGACTGCGGCGCGTATCATGCGATGAAGTAGGGAAGATCGGCATGTATTGTTTCCTGACACCTTGAAGAACACAAGAAGATCTTTAAAGCCCTGCGGCCTGCATCCTAGGACTTACTTTCAGTCTTGAGCTCGCAAGCTCATGCGGCCTTCAAAACAGGTGCAACCACTTGTGAACACAGTTCACATGGCAGAATCCGCTGAGATATTGCTCAGCAGTAGCAGCAGCAGCAGCAGAGCAGTAGGAGGAAGAGGGGGGAATAAGAAGTCGAGTCGTCGTCGTCCGGGCGATCGGCGATCGAAAGCAAACGCAATTGCATACAGGACCTAGAATTTTGAGTTCAGTGGTTGCCTGAGACAAAGGAACAGTGGAAGCAATGTTGAATGTGTTGGCTTTCGGCTTCTGTGTGTGTGAGTGTTTTTTCCGTTTAGGTGGTTTTGGGGCTGTGCAGGACGCCTTGCAGCAGATTGATGACAAGCCTGTCAAGAAGCAAGTTGTGCAGAGGCGATGCCCTGTTTAATCTCAGACTCAGATTGTACAGCGGATCGTTACCGATGATGGGGTCAGTTGGATGCGTTTCGACATACTTCCCGCTGTAAGTTTGTGATATTGAACCCTGAGTAGCAACCCTAACGTAGGCTATACCACATTTGCACAGTTTCGGCCATGATTCTTCTGTCGAGACGCACCCCGGCCATGATGCTTAGAGTCGTGACTCCAGACTGGTCCATGGTCTAGCAGGCAACCCCTGCGCGCTTGAAGTTGCCACTTGTTGAGGCAGGTTGATTCCTGAAGCCCTACACGCCAAGCCTGAACAAACTTGAAGCCGTTTGAAGCTTGTGATGGACCACATCTAGAGTCCCGTAGTTCATGTGATCCTGCGGCCATAGACGGCCAGACTCCCAAGCTTGCAGCTGTAGACGGGGCACGCTCCGAAAATCCGCTTGCCTGGGGATTTAGGGCTGTTGCCCTGATGGTGCAACCACTAAACTCCTAAACCTTCAAAGTGTAGACCAACATGTAAGTAAGCAGCACTGCACAAATAGAAGCTCTATACAGGACTCTACCTTCCAAGGTCTAAACCCCAAACCCTAACCCAGACCCTTTTGAAAACCTCAAACCCGAGCCCTACTTGGAGGTTCATGGGTAGTTATAAGTGGGGTTATAAGTCCCCTAATATGGGTTATAGTTATAATTATGGTTACCTTAATTATAACCCCACTTATAACTACCCATGAACCTCCAAGTAGAACCTAAACCCTATACGCTTATAGAATCCCTACAGATCCTTTAAAGGGACCCTTTAAAGGAACCCTTATAACTACCCATGAACCTCCAAGTAGCCTCTTCAACTGTAGGTTCAGAAGCACGGAGACATGTTGGAGGCCTCGAAGGTTTTCGAGCTTAGCGGTAGATCAGGCCGTCCCACACCTTGGCAAATGCAAGTGCTTTCAGGGTTGTGTTTAAAGCCTTGAGAGAGCTTCCAGGGTTTGGGGCTTGAGGATGAGCTGACAGCCTTTGTAGTGATTTGTGATTCACGGGGTGGCCAGAAACACCCTTCTTGTGTCCGAGGCCTTTGCATTTTAGTGTTCTGGGCGTTCGGGCATCGAAACATGTCACCGTCTCTGTCAGCGCAGGGATTCTCAGCGGGCTGCAAGAGAACGCCTGGCACGAAACTATTCTCAGAAACTTAGTGGACACGGGGACACGCTGATTAGGGTTAGAGTCCGGCTGGCGAGTCAGCATTGGCTCCTTCAACCACCAGGGCTTGTGTAAATGTACCTGGCAGCAAGCAGCCATGCTCTTTGCAGAGGACGAGTACGTTGAGCAGCTTGGCTGCCCATTGTGCTTAAGATGGCCACGGCCTGCGGGCTTAGGGTTTCTGTTGTTTAGTGTTAGGGTTCAGGGCACACTGCAGAACTTAGAAGGCCAGCGCGGGGTTCCGCCCCGCACTGTACATCTACGTGCCAAGGCCCTCAACAGAAAGCCAGCCCGCAACCCGGAAACACCAGGCAAGTACACCTACCTATAGTCTCCATTGTAGTTCCTTTTTTTGGTTTAACCAAATATATAATAAGGATCCTATACCCTGAACCCTAAACCCCAAAAAGGAACTACAACGGAGACTACAGGTAAAGCACTAAACCCCTTGCTCCTCGAGCTTGTGAGCGTCCCTTGGAGGGCTTGGCTTGGGCTCAAGGCTTTGAGGTTGTTTAAGTGTGCAGTTTGAGGGCTTAGAGTTTAGGGTTTAGGGTGGAGAGTTAGGTTAGGCTAGTAGGGTTTGAAGGCTTATGCCCGAGGTCCCAAACCCGCAAGAACGAACCCGTCAACATCTGGAGAGCCAGGCGAGTGTTCGAGGTGGATGTACCGGAGGGCATCACGCTTCCCGATGTGAAGGACAAGTTGCAGCTCAGGCGGGATTCTGCTGAGTTTTCGAGTTTTTGTAAACGGCTCGATGTGTCTGAGTCCAGGCGGGGGCATTCAAAGGTTCCTTGTGGTGGATGGGGCGGGAACGTGTTGATCACTGGGACCCTGCTATTCTTTGAGAGGGCATCACTATAGTGTTCATGTTTGTGCGTGTGGGCGCTGGCATGTGTTTGTCTTCGTTGTTCACGCCTGTTTTTCTTTTTGAACTGTTTTCTACTGTAAAGTATTCGGGGTACTTGGTTGCGTTTGTTTCTGTTCTTGGAGAAAGCTGGTTAGCTGCCTCTCTCATCCTCAGATGCAAAGCAGCTGCCTACAGTTTGTAAGCTCTAAACTCTACAGGTTCGCAAGCTCCCAGGGGTAAAGGATCATACCTGGCATCATCCTTCTCATGCGGAGCCCTTCGAAAGCAGTCTTACACTTCGTAAACCTTATCCAAAACACAGGGAAGCTCTCAATCCTAAACCCATAAGCCCCTGAGCCCTAAACCTGTGAAGAGCCCGCAATCGCCCAAAGCTGGAGAAGGACTATGAACCCTGACCCCTTTTTCTCAACCATTTTGTCGACGTTCGGGGTATAGTGTAGGGACGCTCTCCACAAAACTATGTCTCCTGAACCCGACCTGCAGATACCACAGGCCCAGGCGTTGTTTCTTCGAGGGCGTCTGATTTGTTGGCGGTTTCTCAGGTCACTTACGTGCCTTATAAGGATCTCTCACAGTATTAGGATTACAGCTTGTGGAGTGGGGGTTGGACGGTTTAGGTTTAGAGGCGTGCGTGCAGGATTGACCTCACCAGGTTTTTAAGTCTACTGACTTTAAAGCCTTGTCGCCTTGAGCATGCTTTCAAGGTCGACGGCTTCAGCGTTTAGCTTTGCCCTCAAGTCTTTCTCCTTAGGGATCTTAGGGATTTTAGATGGGTTTACTGTTGAGACCTTGTTTGGTTAAGGTTTTAGGCTTCTCTGCCAGGCTGTACGGATGGCCCATGGGCTCCAGTGGCAACTCAGCTGGCAAAGTTCAGGAATTTCAGGATCTCAGAGATGCAGGGCGGATAGTGACAGGATTCATGGAGCTCTTGAGGTCAGGATTGCCGCCTTGGGTGCTTCAGTGTCACGTATGTCAAGGGCTTGCCATCCGAGAGAGAAAGGTCCTGATCTTCGGTCCTGTGCCATCTGTCGAGTTGTCTCTGGAGGTGTGGTGGGTTGCTCACAGCAAGCGCGACGCAGCAAATCTTCCTTTTAAGATATATACCCCTGAGACACGATGCATCCTGAACCCACACGCTCGAAGTCCAGCATCAGAAGAATCAAAGGTGCCATCTGCTGGAGGGGTGTGTGGCGCCCAGAGCTTCAGCTCGGAAGGTCTGTTGATCTTTGAGATATCGGTGTTTGATGATGCCGATTAAAACTTTAAACATACCGGTGAAAAGAGCTAGGACATTCGCACCTGCTTGCGAAGCGCAGAAATCCCGCAAGTAATTCAGGAAGGTGAATACCTGCAGACAAGGACGTGATGCCTGGGAGCTATATAAATCCTTGCACAAAACGCTAGTCTTTGTAGAGCTCGCCTTGGCAACCCACTCCTGTCAACTATGAGCTAATCCGTACATAGACCGATAAACCGTTTCAAGCAAACAGAAAGAATCCGATAGAAACCCTCCTAAGCGCCCAACATGTACACTCTTCCGCCGGCACAACAAGACAACAAGGCGTGGGCTTCCGTACACCTACTCCTCCGGGCGGCCGCGACGTTGCCCCAGCGGCGGGTGCTGGAGCTGGGTGCGGGCTGCGGTCTGTTGGTGCCTTGGGTTTCCAGCGTATTGGGGACGGGATGGAAGAGAGTTAAAGGGATGCCCGCAGATTTGTGGTGAATGATGAAGATGGCGACCCTAAACCCTTAACCGAACATGGTGACGATTGCTATCGCCATCCTTGGGCCGGGTGGCGGGTAACACGGTCTGGATTTAGAGCCTCGAATGGCTTCCTTGGCCGCGTTTGAACCCAAGGATTCAGGATCGTAGCTGGGGGCTTTCAGAGGCTTTCCAGACCTTGAGCTCTTGGGCTCTGGAGGTTTAGGGTCTTTAGGGTCCCGGTGAGTCGGGGTGGGGTTCGCAGTAGCGTCAGCCTGGTAACGTCCCACACAGCACGGCTTAAATCTGTATCCTCGACCAAGAATAAACGAGTCGGATGCTCCAAGCCCGGCATCCCAATTCCGAAACAATATACGTCGCAGTAAATCCTAAACTCCTACACCCGACCCTAAATCACATGCCAACGCCCCACAAGTACACTAAACCCTTAAACCCTTAAACCCTAAACCCGAAAGTACCTACTACAGCCCTACAAGGCACACACGGCTGCACTCTTGGGACGCTTGGAGCCGGATATGCCTTGCTGAGCAAGTCTTGGGGTTTGAATGCGGTCGGTTACGCTTTGCTTGGTCTTCTCGTGAAGTGCTGAATTCCAGTGTTCTTGCTGAGGGCTCGGGGGTTCAAGATTTTAGGAGTTTGGGTTGGCAGGGTTCTGGTGATCAGGGCTCAGGCACCAAAATCCAAAAAACTTTCACCTGTTGAGGGCTTCACCTGGCCACATACTTGCCAGGGCTGTTCTGACTCGTATGATTACTTTTCGTTGTTCAGGCTTTGTATTTGTCAGTGTGAGTTCCTCTCAAAACCTTACATGCCCCACACCCTACAAATCAGAAACCTTCACAAAGCCTATGAGCCCTAAGCTGTACCAACCAAGGAGCAGAGAGCACCGCAAGCGATGGCAGCGAGGATGAAGTTCCGCTTCTGGAAAAGATTCTCGACGCCGAGAGGCTTAAGGATACTAGAATTATAAATATAAGTATGTCAGTTGGGGCTAGAATAGTTTTTTAAAGTCTAGTTACACTTCATGCTAAACCTATTTGCGCAGGCCCCTGATCCGACGATTGCACTTATGCCATGGCCTGCCCTCGTCTATGAAGGCCATCTGAATTTCAAGTAAGGTTTTCATGAACCAATTGTCTTAGGGGCTGAGTAGGTAACCTTTAACCTTTTGGGGCTTATATAATCCTACCACAGTTGAAAAGGTTAACCTTTTCTGGGCTAGGGTACTCAGCCCCTAAGACCAATTGTCGAGGCTATACAAGGCTCCTGAGGAGTATTGGTGACTTTACATGCTGGGTTTTTTGCCGTGGAAGGTTTGTAATACAAACTATACGTCATATCAAGACTTCAAAGGAGCACGGAAGTCCAAGGACGTCAGAACCCAGACTACAAACGTCGAACAAACCCTGCGCCCTAAACGGCGCTTAAACCCTCAAAACCCTGAAAAGCTCTCAAAGACCTAAACTCTCAATATAGAGTCGCAACTTTGCGATCCGAGCCCGCTACAGCACCCGTAGAAACCTCAGCATGCAACGAATCCAGAAGCCCTGCACAAGCTTAATCAACAGTCATTCCTAGAATGCTCCAAACCTTCGAAACCTCTACCCTGCCTTGGACTCCAAACGCCACTACTGAGCTTGAAAGGGCCCCTGCACTGTTGCCTCGCGAAACCTTACAAAATCCTTTCAAAATAAAGCGAATTGAGATCAATCCTATGATTAACCTACATACTATATGTGACTTCAAGCCCGCGGCGGCTTCTTAATCTCGCACGGCCCCGACCTTAGGAATGCGGACGCCTTCATCGACCGCTGCTGGGGAAAATTTCGAAACCATCGTCTGTTTTGTTCGTTGCTCCTTGCACGTTTATACCTGAAGAGTCAGGTTTAAAGGGCTTGCGGTTTAGAGGGTGCTTAGTATGCCACTCATACAAACAAACAGAAGCATGTGCCAGCACTAAATGACCATCAAAAGCTGTGAAGCCCCAAACCCAATAAAGCCTCGGCAACGCAAACTTCGAATCCAAAGTCCAATCGATAAGAATCACAACGAATTCCGAGACCTCTTCGAGCTCGCATGGAGGTCTGAATCACCAGTACCGAAGACCTGTATGGTCCCTATACAGAAAAGTATGCTACTCAGAACAGTCTTGCAGACCTGATAGTAGCCGTAAACTTAAACTACACCTGTTAAGCCAGACTCGACAAGCCCTAATTTCCTGATGGCACCCATTCTGGTAACCCTTACAGTAACACTTTTAGTACCCTTGAAAGGAGCTTACCAAGCTAGGCAGCTTCCGAATATCATAAATCCCGTACCACCTTGTAAGGCCCTTGTAAAAAAGCCGCATAAACCCAGTATACGCCGTGATGATAGACAATAAACTAGGTTTACTAAACCAGAGCAGCTTGAGGCATGGGGCTCGGTGGAAGCCTCGCCGCCGCCCACCTGGAATGGGGCCTGGGCCATGCGGAAGAGCGCCTGGGATCGGATGCCCAAAGCCTAAAAGCCGAAGATCCTAAATCCGAGGCCTAAACGTCATAAGGGTTTAGGGTTTAGGGATAAACCCAGTAGAATCTATGGTTCAGAGTGTGCTGCTTTTGCAGCTATGGGTTTTGAGTTGGATATCGAAATTTTTCGGGTTGAGCAAGATACAAGCCACCCAACCGTATCCAGACCAAGGTCAGCACTTTCCCAAAGGAGCTTCGACCTCATCGTCGGCTCGGAAATCGTGTGCCCAGGGCGCTTTAGTCTTTTTTTTGAAAACGTTTTGACCTTTCCAAACAAGTCTTGAACCGTACAATAAATCCTAAGCTTAAGACCACAAGAATTGATGCCCCAAACCCGGGACCCCAACCCGAAGTCGTGGATTGCTGGGTTGATGCCCAGGTACATTCCGGAGTACATACCTGCCCTGGCCGAGAGCATCGCCTACTTGCTGGCTGATGATGGAACTTCGGCCAGGTTTAGTGGAATGCAATCAACCCTAAACCCTATAAGCCTAAAGCCCTAAACTCTAAGCCCTCAGCCCCTAAACCCTAAACCCTAAAATGCCTTTTCGGGGCGAAGTGCCTGCGAAGTCCAGAAGGTCGGGCTTCATCTTCAGGTGTTCGGCGACACTTGCATTTCTGAAGGTTTCGGGCTTTCTTGGGCAGTACCTGCACACATACATACATAGATACATACATAAGTATGCGTACGTACATACATACATACATACGTACATGCATGGGAGGTATGAAATTACATACATGTGTATTTTTTGTGTAGGTACATCGGTTTTTTGTTGTTAGTAGGAATGTCACTGTCTTGGGGAGGTGATCACACTGAAGAATCCTGCCTTCCATGGCCGTTTAAAACTACGCCTTCAAGGCCCCGCTAGTCATAAGTGCACGTGCGCCAGCAGGAGTAGGAGGAGGAGTTGTTGTTGTGGCTGTAGAAGAAGAAGAAGCAGTAATATAGGGGCCTAAATAAACTAAATAATTACCCATGCTATTTTGGTGGCTGCTTATTTTAATTTTAGTAGAATGGGCCCCAAAACCCTTTTCTAAGTATTAAGGCCCCTCTATTAGCAGAAGTCGCAGCCGCCACGGTGGTCCCGGTGGTAGCTCGAGCTCAAGGCAGAAGGCCCTGCCGGAAGCCTTCAATCAGACATCCTTAAACCCTAAACCCCCATAGTGCCCCCTTATAGTAGCCCCTTATAGAGCCCTGTAGACAGTAGTTGAGCAGGCCAAGGAGACCCCAAACCGTCTAACCCCTGAACCTCTGAAGCCTTAGACAGCAACTTGTTGTTGTAGTCTTCTATACTTGGTACTTTAGTTTTGTTAGTATCCTTTTTGACTTTCAGTATAGTCAAACTCCAATGCATTCTGAAACAGTTTGTTGCCTTGTGGCTGTGAGGGCGCCTAGGGGTAAGGCCTCTGTCAAGCCCCTGTCAACAACGACGGAATCCTTAGGAGAGAGTCGAAGAGGGCGTAGATCAGATAGCCCAGAAATTTATTCTTGTACTCCCTAGGATTTCAATCGCTAAGCCATAAAGCCCTCAATGCCCTAGAAAACCGGAAACAAACCTGAAGCCCAAACCCTAAACCATAAGGCCCTAATTAAACCTTAAAGCCCTAAACACTAAAGCCCTAATAGCCAAAGGGGAAGCTGTGATCGTCAACACCGCCGTCGCAACACGGACGACGCAGTCGGAGGCTCGCCAGCTTCTGAGCACCGCGGCTCTCAATGTCAAGCCCCAAACCTTAGACCGCGTGATCTAGGGGCCATAATAATCAAAGGAAGGTTTCGGGGAGTTGCAGAAATAAAAATCTTCTTGCTAGATATTACCGACACCTACAGTAAATCCAACGTAGCTTCAAGAAGTGGCTACTTGCTTGTTTGGTTTCAGAGCGTCCTCTTGGTGCGTTCAACCACAGTAACCCTTAGAGTTCCCTTCATAGCAACCAGAAAAACCCTACCCCTAAACCCGAAATCGCCATCCCTCCTAAATCCCTGTAGATCCCTTTGAAATCCGTATAGATCCCAATAGATCCGACTTAAAATCCTTGTGGATCCCTCATAAATCCCAGTAGATCCCTTTCAATTTCTTCTAGATCCCTCATAAATCCCTAAAGATCCCTTCAAAATCACTGTACATCCCTTCTGAAGCCGCCTGCAGCAGAGGCGAGTCCCTGACGAAGATGGGCCTCGATTCTGCCTTCGAGATGCCACCGAAAGCGCCGCCGCCTCCGAACGAAACTCACTGGGCGCCACGGTGCAAGGTTTCAAGGGTTTAGGATTTAGGGGTTTAGGCGGCGTTGAGGGTTTCACGGTTTAGGGTTTGGGGGTTTAGGGGTTTGGGGTTTAGGGATTAGGCCGAGGTTTCAAGTCGGGGCTTCGCAGGATTCGGGGGTTCAGAGTGCAGGGTTTAGGGGAGCTTCGTAGGATTTAGGATTTCGTGGTTTCGGATCTTCGGGCTTGAGGGCACGGCTACTGTTCGTTCGGGCTTTGAGTAGATATGTTTGTTTCCAGCGAACATCCAGGATTAAGGCTGTTCTCTGTCAAGTTTCCGACCGCATCGGAGGTTGCCGTAGTTTTTGCCAAAAGTTCCTTCCGGTTGGTAGGGCCTCCGCCTTCTGCGACTTAGAAGGTGAGGGTGGGAGGGAAGCCGATTGGACCCCAAACTTTGCAGCTTCGAGAACAAGGCCCGACAGAAGGTGCTTGGAGGTTCATGGGTAGTTTTAAGTAGACTTAGAAGTAGGGTAACTATACTTATAACCAGTATTAGGGGACGTATAACCCCACTTATAACTGCCCATGAACCTCCAACTAGTTCACGGAAACTTCGCGAGAACCCCATGAAGCTTTCTGTGATGACCTATATGAGCAGGCCAGGGAATGGGGGAATGGATCCCTATAGTCCCAATACTCCATTCCCCCATTCCCTACTAAGCACCAGACAGTAGAGACTATATTAAGGCGCCTGCGCCTATACTAAACCCCCATAGTGCCCCCTTATAGTAGCCCCTTATAGAGCCCTGTAGACAGTAGTTGAGCAGGCCAAGGAGACCCCAAACCGTCTTTTGTAAAGTCCGAGTCGATATTTCTGACCCAGAACTGTAAAGGCTCTCCAAGGCGACGAAAGAGCCTGTGTTTGGGCAATTACGGGGCCTTAGTAATTACCTATACTATTTTGGGGGGGGTTCTTTAAATAATAACGGGCCCCAAAACCCTATTCTAACTTTGGTGCCTCTAAGGCAGACACCTCCTACATCGTTCGGATCTGGCATCGGGGCTCCAAGGCTACCTCATGAAGATCTGGAACCAAGCGCTAGCCCCGTGTCGCCGATGTCCTCCTCCTGTTCCAGTCCTTGGTCTCGGAGTCGCGACGCATTTCGGCAACAAGACGCAGCCGCAAGGGCTCTGCAGGCTCACGGCTTTAAGCGAAGAAGAGGACCGGTGAAGTTCGCCGGCCGCTGGTTGCTCTCCGTTCCTCCCTGGAAGAGACTCTTCTCTGAGCTCGAGAGAGCAGGACCTCACGAAAGGATGTCCAAGGCGCACAGAACAGGGAACCGACAAAGGAACCGACCTTCTGCGTGTTTTGGAGGC
Source organism: Symbiodinium sp. clade A Y106 (assembly GCA_003297005.1). Lineage (NCBI taxonomy): Eukaryota > Dinophyceae > Suessiales > Symbiodiniaceae > Symbiodinium > Symbiodinium sp. clade A. The sequence goes on from BGNK01001820.1 coordinate 84,872, forward strand.
CGGCATGCTGAACAGTGCAGGTCTCAGTAGATGGGTTTTCAAACTGATTTAGAGCTCTCCGAGCTTCCTCATGCTTCCTCAAACAACTCTGATTCTAGCATGAAGCCCCCGAGCTAGCTATGCAGCTAACTGATTCTCCAGGATTTTCGAGTAGCTTATTGAAAGACTTTGGGCCTTTACAGTGGACGTAGACTCAAGACTTTGGGCCGGAATGCTTATGTCTCCTGGGCTCAGGATGTAGAGTTAGAGCTTTAGGGTTCGGAGTTCTGTGGAATTCGAGCTTAGGGTTTAGAGTTCCAGGGACTTCGGGCTTAGGGGTACCATGTTGTAGTTTCCGTTCGTTCTCTGCTCTTTGACATCATCTGTGTCCCCGACGAAAGGAGCTGCGCAGATTCGGGGTTCCATGCAATTACGCTCCGGACCCTGAGCACGAAGGAAGTAAACTTGGTGTTTCGAGGTATTGTCTACTACAAGTTAATATCCTGAAGAGCCCAACAACGGAGTCGAACATAGTACATGTTGTCAAGATGCCACTAGTTGCTCCAACCGCAGTCCCATGTAATCGACCAAAGAACTCCAAGCACATGACTAGCACAACCCTCACCTCCAAACAGCAATCACTCTACCCGACTATACCCCCAAGCACCCCTAGACCCCGATGAGCCTTGCTCTCATGTCCATCTGCCGCTTCCTGAGTTGCGAGGCCCAAAAATCAGGCTCAAAGAGCAGCATGGCTATCGAACGATACGGTTGCACTTGCATCCTAAACCCTTGTTGCAGTGGGCAACTTCAGTGCTTGGAGACATTCCGAATCCAAGCAAGATAGCTCTGGCTCCCACGTCTCCAACCCCTTTGCCGCATTTTTTCGCCATGTCGCAGCGGCCCGCAGCGAGAGCGACTTCCACCCGCCGGAGGCTCCTGACCGGGCAGGAGGGGGGCGGAAAGGATTGAGTGACAGCGGTATGTATGTGTGTGTATATATATATGTGTGTATACACATGTTGAATCATATTTCTGTTTATAGTAGACAGCATTATATGCTATGTTATATTCTGCTCTGGTCCATTACCATACTATGTTATACTGTTATATTCTAACACGTTGTGTTATAGTCTATTCCGCTGTGTTACACTGTGTAGATAGACAGATAGATAGATAGATGGATAGATGCGTAGATAGATAGATGGGTAGATATAGACAGATAGATACACAGACATATCTTCCAGTGTCTTCTCTGGGCCTTGTCTAGTTGTTTACAAAGTTTAAGAAGTGGGACTCTAAAAGTTCCGACGCCTGGAGCCCTTATAAGACTCTACTTGGAGGATCATGGGACTTAGTAAGTAAGGTTATAAGTACCTTAATTGGGGTTATAAGTATAGTAACCCTAATTATAACCCTAGTTACTAAGTCCCATGATCCTTTAAGTACAGGAAACCTAGCCTGACCTCGCCCGAGCTCGGGTCGGAGGTGCCTTTCGTACATGCAATGATTCCCTGAAACCCTAAACCCTAAACTTCCCTGTCTCATTGGAGCAGCAAAAGCAAACCCTAAAGCCCTGAACCCCTAAACCCTAAACCCTTTTGAGGCTGCCAAAGCAGACTTCCCTTCCGGCCATACCGGCTCCTCAGGACGGCGGCACCTTTGGAGTTTTGGGGTTAGGGGTTTAGGGTTTAGGGGGCAGTTTTGGGTGTTACTAGGGTTTAGGGAGGGTTTAGGGTTTAGGGTTACGGTGCGTAGGGCCTAAAGTCAAAGTGTAGGCATCAGCAGTGTAAATAAACTCGGGCTCAGGGCACTTCTGTGTCAAGAGTTTAGCATCGGAATGTCAACTATCTTCCTGTAAGTTCGTAAGATCTGTGAGTCTGAAAAGTTGTTGCGCAGAACCAAGGCTAAAATGTCACGTTGAATACGTTTTTTCGGACCTGTTCCTTACAGGAACCTCCCTGGTTACTTCGAAGTTGAGCATCAGCAGCCCCTTCTGTGACTTACCATTTTGAACAAGTTCATGGCCGGACTGCCTTGGAATGCCTAAAGCACACACACACACACACGCACGCACATGTTTGTATGTGTGTGTGTGTGCATGTATATGTTGGTGTGCATAGCATACATTTGCATATGTACTACACATATTTGTTTATTGGTATCTGTACATATGCATATGTATACAGAGAGAAGAGAGAGAGCGAGAGAGAGAGAGAGTGAGAGAGAGAGAGACACACACATATGCCCCCTGCCCCAAGATCTTCCCGCAGATTCAGAGCTTTGGGGGCTTTGGATGATAGAGCCTCGAATCAGGATCCGGACTTTATCGTCTACCCGGACGGTCGCAGGCGCGCGCGCGGGCCGCAGGGCCGGCAGAATGCATTGAGATCGGCTCCTGAAGGGCGGCCATTAGGGTTTATAGAAATTGTTAAGGGTTTGGGTGCCAATAACGTTTTGAGCGAAACGTTTTGACAGGTTTTCTGACTGAAACCTGATTTTGGGAATCTGGGCTGGGCTGGGGGTTGGGGCTGGGGCTGGAGCTGGGGCTGGGTTTTCTGACTGAAACCCGATTTTGTGAATGGGCTGGGGCTGGGGCGGGTTGGAGGTGGGGCTGGGGTTGGGGGCCTGGGGCTGGGGTTTGCGATTGGAACCTGCTTTTTTGAAGTTGGTGATTGTTGCGACTGCAAATTGATTTGAATTTGGCTGGGTTGGGTTGGGTTTGAAAGTGACGGTTTAGGGGGCTCGGTTGGGGCCGGACTGGCTGGGCTGGGTTGGGAAGGACTGGAGCCAGATTTTCTGAAGTTGGGTTTTGCGACTAGAAACTGAATCGAATTTGGTTTTTGTGACTGGAACCTGGTTCTGGGTTGGGTTGGGCTTGAAATTGACGGTTTAGGGCGCTCAACGGAAGCAATGACAAGCAATTTCTATTTATTTNTTTGGTTTTTGTGACTGGAACCTGGTTCTGGGTTGGGTTGGGCTTGAAATTGACGGTTTAGGGCGCTCAACGGAAGCAATGACAAGCAATTTCTATTTATTTATTTCTTGAGGGTTTAGGGTTCAGGGTTTAGGGTTTAGGGTTAGTTAGTTCAAATCCAGATGAAAGCGACATCGCGGCGAGTTGACCTACTGTAGTTTGAACCACAGGGTTCAAGAATACTTGCCCCGGGGCAGGGGGGAATTATGCGTTTAATGATCCTCCGACTTCGACGATAAGTGCCACGAGTCTTTCAACTTTCGCTCCCAGGAAAATCCTAAACCCTTAGCCTCGAATCTAAACCTGCCGCCGTTTTCCAAGCCGTAAACCCCTAAGCGCTAAGGACCCGAAAACCCAAAAGAAACAACAGTCCTGAACCCTTAACCTCTAAACACAGGCGCCCCAAAACCGTAGATTGTTTGAGGTGCAACCCGCTGGTCCGCGTGCACTGGTTTAGGGCTCTTTGTTTGCTTCAAAGGGGCGTTTAGTAGGCTAGAAGTCTACATCATGATGTGGACTGAGATTTCGGCGCGGCCTATGGTTCAGGTTCTACTATGACCTTGAATCCTTGGGGGGCTGCTTTAGGTTGGGACTGGTTTACACAAGGGACTGGGTGTCGAACTCTGAAACTAAATCTTCATTTTAATCAAGGCACTTAACATAGGAGCCTAAAAAATTGCCCTCAGTATTCCTCAGGGTTCCTTATTCTAAATATACTTTAAAGGAGCCCAAGACCTTATGCTAAATATTAAGGGCTACATTGCATTCCCTGGCCGCAGAATCCCCCGACATCGCTGGACGACGGAACGGCAGTGCTCATTGGAGGAGCTGATTACGAAGATGCGCGCGTCCAAGGAGGCACCACAGGGACGACGTCAAACCCATGTGGTTTTGTCTTGGGGGGTGTGCTAAGTGCATAAGTCCATATTTTCAGTGCTACGGCTTTCAAAAAGTAATCTCTGCAGACCCTAAGCCCTGCACCAGGGGTCTTTCGAGAGGATGCTTTAAGGCTGGAGGTGCCGATAACTTCAGTCTTAAGTCTCATGATTTATGTTTTAGGGCCACTTGGAGGTTCATGGGTAGTGATAAAATAAGTGGGGTTATAAGTCCCCTAATATGGGCTTTTGATTATGGCTACCCTAATTATAACCCCACTTATTTAAATCAGGGTTGGGGCTCTAAGGTCTTGATGCTCAACGACCTCTGAGGCACCTTATGGTTTAGATCGTGCGCTGCGACTCGTAGCATCGGAGCAACACGACCTGCAAGCAGAAGCAATGAGGGTTTAGGGTTTAGAGTCAACGATAACAGAGCAGCATCAGCAGCAGTCTGTGAATCAATCAAGCTAAGCCTTCACCCAGACCAGGAAAAGCACGCAGCCCCGAACCCAGCAAACCCATAAACGGACCTGCAGCCCCAAATCCTACACAAGAGCTGGTTGTGACCTCATAGGTATAGCTGGAATGTCAAACTCACACTGGCAGGTGGTCGGAGCCGCAAGTGAACCCTAAAGTCCTAAACCAGCAAGACCAGTATAGAACTGTTTCTGGAACCCGCAGAGAATCCTTACAAGACTCTCATATACCCCCCATAAAAGCCCGGGCCATCTTCGCAGTCTAGCCCCGAGCTTTGCAGATTGAGTCTGCCACGGCATGTCATTGCTGTAGGAGCGGATCCCCGAATGCCGAAGAAATCCTATGTAGTCACCCCCTAAACCCTTAAACCCTAAAAGAGGCACGGGTCCAAGTTTCAACTTCCATTGCCCAGGAGGCAGACCCAACGTCCCACCTCAAAAGGTCCTGCCTCCAGGCGGGCCGTCTTGCCAAGCTGTCGGAGATTTCCCCTGTCTACAGTAGAAGCCAGAAAGTTGGAACATCATTATCCTCATTCCCTTAAGTTAATGTATAGGAGATCCCAGCACTAGTCGTCCTAAATCCATGTTCCAACTTTCTGGGGTTCACTACAGGCACCCGCACTCTCCACATGGGCCGTCGGGTTTAGGACTTGAGATTTTTCGGCACTCAACACTCTTCAGCTTTCCAGTCGTTACCTGTTTCAAGATGCTGTGGAAATGCCAGACATAGCGCTTGGTGATATGGTGGCTTCCGAACATAGGGGATCCCAATATAGTACCCTAAATAATAGGATCCTTATCATGAGGACCCTAAAAGAAGGTCCCCTAATTTTCGGAAACTCCCATATAAAGCCCTGAAGCCTAAACCTTCCGTACTGGGCACTCATTCAGTTTCTCATGGCAGCACAAAAGCCTTCCTCGACGCGGCAACCGCCAAAATACTTGCGGCTTCTCTTCAGGGCTGTTTCTGTTTGCAAGAACTTGCAGGGGTGAGCATGACCCTATAAACCCTCAACTATTAAAATACTCCTCGAGTATAAACCTTATAAACCCTAATACCCTCAACCAAAATACTCCTGGAATATAAGCCTTATAAGCCCTATACACCCTCAACTAAAACACTTCTCGAACTTCCAGATGGGCGACCGCGTTGTGTGGACCTCCATCACTCGCAGCCAGCTCCAGGCGATTCCTTGGGTTTCTTAGAAGTAGAGTAGGGTTCCTTTAGGGACTAGGTTCCTGAGTAGTACCCTTCTTGCCCTTTTTATTTTCGGATCCCCTTATTAAAACCGAATAGTAGGAAAAATGGTACCCTTATTATAAAGGGGCCACTCAGAATCCCAGGGGATACTATAGGGTTCCCTCTAAGGGTTCCTATAAGGGGTTACTATAAGGGTTTAGGGCTCCTAGGGTTGCTTAGACGTAGAGCAGGGTACGGTTATTAGGGTTTAGGGTTTGCAGGTTTCAGGGTTTAGGTTTCAGGGTTTAGGGTTCAGGGGTTATAGGTTTTGGTGTTTAGGGTTTAGGGTTTATATGTTCTAGGGTTTAGGGTTTATAGGTTTTAGGGTTTAGGGTTTACAGGTTTTAGGGTTTAGCAGAGGTTCCTTGTTCCTTCAGAAGGAATACAAGAAGGGACGTAGAAGGGGCTCCTTTCAAGGATCCTCTGGGTTGCTGTAAGGGATGCTTTAAGGGTTTCTTTAAGGGTTGGCTTAGGGGTTTAGGATTTAGGGGTTTAGAGTTGGCTTTGTATAACATGTAGAGGAAGGGATAGGGTTGAGGGTTGCGGTGTCTTCAAGAAGCGTGAGTTTGTGAGGAAGTTTACCAGGATTTAGGTCTCAGACATGTGCATCTTGACAGCGGCTTGAAGTGTCTCCCGAACCGGAACCTCGTGAACCTCGTATGTTCCGGGCTCTACGTAACTTAGTAGAACAGGTAACCTTTGACAGTTTTGGTTATCATAATCCATCCCTATATACTCCCAAAGAGTAACCTTTAGTTGCCCAACAATACTGGACGACTTGGGTAACAAGGATCCGACCGTTGGCGGCTCACGACTTTGGGCTCGGAGTTTGGGGATTCGGGGGTGGGGCTTAGCTTTTGCTCCAACCACCGAAAACCTGCATACATTGTTAAGGACTTAATATACAAAAATCATAAGAAGGAATCCCCACAAGCTGGGTTTTTAGGTTTTTAAGGTAGGATTTAGGGTACATGTGGGCCAAGGGCTTCGAATGAATCTGTCTTGGGGGGTATACTATACTATAACGATCATAAGGAACCCCAAAACCCTATTCTAGTTACTAAGGCCCCTACATTAGGGTCTAGTACTCCTTGATCCCCAAACCCTAGTTGTGGATGCAAGCAGCACCCGTGAGTTTGCTGTTCTACACCATGAAAACGGGGTAATGGCCGACTGTTATGCAGGGTTTGGAGCAGCAGATAAACCCTAAGCCGTAAACCTCCGCAGCAACGTGAGGTTTAACAGCCATGCTTTAGAAAGACCGCTTGAATCCGGGAGTGGGAATCTCAGGATCTGAAACGCTGCTTGTTTCAAAACAATGACATTATGACCCTCAAGGCCCTGAAGCCCTACGATCTAAGGTCTAACCCCTAAACCCTCAGCCCGAAATCCTCAAAAGTTCAGAACTTGCTACTACTACTATTACTACTACGAAGTATACGGATAACAATAATAATAATAATAGAGCTGAAAGATGCGAGGATGCACCCAGCAAAGCGAACGACCCGAAGTGGTCTACGGAGCTCCGTGCGATCGATGCAAACCTGGTAGAGCCTCGACTTAACCCCGTGGAGGTCATGTTAGTCTTGGGCTTCGAGAGTTAGGGTTTAGGGTTTAGGATGATCTGAGGTGATGTCAGGGGTTTAGGGTTTTAGGGTTTAGGGCTTCGAGGTTTGATGGATGATCTGATTCCTTTTAAGACCATGTTGTATTATGTTGTGCTAAAGGTCCGTAAGCCCTAAACCCTCTAGGTTGCTCAGGAGTTAGGGAGGGTTTACGGCCTGGAGTCGGATTTTAGAGTGTAGAAATGTCGGACCCTATCCGTCAAGGCTTTAGATCTCACGCAATACCGTGACGGCAAGGTTTCTGGTTTAGGGTTTAGGGTCAACCTTAACTTGGAAAAGACCCTTTTTCTAAAGATGAAACAAGACACTGCACCATAAACCCTAAACCCTTATACCCCTAAACCCTAAACCCCTGAACCCCTAAACCCTAAACCCGAGTGATGATGTGGCTGCAGGACCCCCTTTCACCCTTAGCCCGAAAGCCCGAGCCCGGCACCCAAACTCCAAACCCCCAACACCTAACCCTGGGCTTTTAAAGGCTACCTTCAGTAATTAAACAATGCGCCTTTTAAAAAAAAAAAAAAAAAAGTACATGTACCAATGTTTTAGGGTCATATCCGTTGTTTAAAGGTACATTGGTTACTCGTTACTCTGGGTAAGGCTAAATCCTGGACAGATTTTAGCCTGAAGCCCCAACTCCAAACACCAAACCCTAAGCATATGGCCTAAATCCCCGAAACCCTCGAGAACATGATTCGGAATGGAGAACCCTAAACCCTGACAATAGGCTGTGGAGCTCTTTGCAGGAACCCGAAACAACCCTTGAGCTCTAAGGGGATGATTCGGATGGAGAACAAGATGTCTCGTTCCGTTGCCTTGGTGCCAGAGCCGATTCACTTGCGCTGACCGGTTTAAGCAAACAGCCTCGTTGTTTTTTTAACCCTAAATCCTAAACCGAGGCTAGGGGCTTTATCGGGTTTAGGGCTTAGTTACGAGCTTCGAACGATTAGCAGCTTAGGGCATCTGGGGTTGGGGGCCTCCCACCCTTTTAACGAAGGAATCAGATTCACAACCCTAGGGTGACAAGTGCTCTCAAGTATCGGGTGAATTTAGCAGGGGAATTTAATTAATTGGCATGCGGCATACGTAATTAAGTTATCAATACCTTTCGAACGAAATTATCCTATGATAACTTTGAAGCAAAATGAAATAACAAATGGAAAGAACCTACATCAGACTAATTTAGAAATATGGGAGTTTCCGAAAATTAGGGATACCTTTTTTTGGGGTCTTTACAACAAGGATCTTACTATTTAGGGTACTACATTAGGGTCCCCTATTTTCGGAGACTCCTATGTTTATATCATATAATTTTTGATATAAAAAATTTAAGAATAATCGAAAATTTTGGAAAAATATTATCATGAAATCTTTTGAGATTTTGATATTAAATTCTTATTCTACTATTCTTACTTGAATATGAAATTTGATACTAGATTTATATTAATATAGATAAATTCATAATTTTCTTATTTTTTTTTTCCAAAAAATTTGTTCGATAAGAAATATATATATTATAGAGACGAAATAAATTGAGAGAATAGATTTCTAAAGAAAAATTTCGAAAAAAAAATCTTCTTGAGCAGCATTTTTTTAAAGTATCTGTGAATTTATATAAATCGGAATATCCGATATAATTTATCATCTTCCGCGTAGTTACGCTTTACGAGGCGCGTAGGTCTTGTATAGGGCCGATATGTTGTATAGTCTGCGTAGGCTATGTCTTGAAATGTGCTATACGTGTTATATTTATAAGATATGAGTAAAAGGTTTGTTTGTATCGTATTTGAATCTGTCTCTTGTTGAGTAGCTTGTAGTTGGTATTCTAAATAATCGAAGTCGTGCTATGATTGCATCATAGAGCACGCGGACTTATGTAATTCAATAGAGTTCCAGCTTCCTTAAGTAGCTTTAATTTCGTATACAAGCCTCGAAGAGGTCTAAAATCGGATGTAGTGGAGTACACTTCGCGTAGGCACGGTGTAGCCTTTGCATAGGTTGTGCGTAGCCTTAGGAGTCGCTTTAGGCGTTTAGGGTTTTCTTTGTAGTCATATATGTTGACTTCCTTATTTATATTTCCGGGTTTAGGCTTTCGGTTGCTGGTTTGAGGTCTTGAGAGCTTTCTTATAGAAAGTTCAAGGGTGTTGTGGGGTATTTCTTAGAATTTCTTCACACAGCCGGCAATATCTATACGAAAAAATACGTAAAGGCTTCGACATTTTACAAGATAAATCTCCCTAAGCCTCCGTAGCGCGTAGGCTTGCGTAGGCCATCATAGCTCGAGATATCTCTGCGTAGGTAGCTTTCACCATGTGGGCCGGGATAGCGCGTAGAGGTGCGTAGCCCAACGTAGGCTCTACAAGGATACGAACCGCCCATACAATAACAAAAACCGCAGCTCTCTTGAATTTTTTATATTGTAAAGGTATTTTATGATGATCTTCTGGAAAATTAATATCTATCTTTATTTAGCGTCGGGAGATGATCTATTTCTATATAATTTATTTTGTATTTCTGATTTATATTGTGGATTCAGGAAAAATTAAAATATAAAGCAATAAGTAATTAGTTATTTGTATATTTAGATCGTTATCTTCTACTCTTGGGTTCAAGATTTAGATACCGCTGAAATAAGAGTTTTTAATTTAATTGGTTTTAGTACTATTTTTATTAATTTAATATCTATTTAGAATATCTTTGAATTCAAGATTTTGGAATTAAAATAAGAAAAATCAAAATAGTATTTCTCAAAAATTCTTAATTAAATTTCTATCTTAGTTTGAAAATTGAGATTCCTTGAAAAATATTTTCTTATTTCCTAAATTTCAGAAATCGAAAAAATTAAAAATAAGATATTATTCATATTTCTTATGTTAGTTTCTACCAATGATTTCAAGTTAGAAGTTGCTTACTTTTGAAGGATCGTATAACCCCACATGAGTATATCAGTATATCTATTCCAGAGGAGTGTGCACGGTGTGGTGAGTGTAGTGCGTTTGTTGTGTGCTCTGTTTGTGTGGTGTTGTTGTGAGTGTTGTGTTGAGTGTTGTGTGTTGTGTGTGTTGTGTGTTGTGTGCGTTGTCGGTATTGTGTGTGTTGTGTGTGTTGCTTGTGTTGTGTGTGTTGTGTTGTCGTGCGTGTTGTGTGTGTTGTATGAATGTGTAGCGTGGGTTGTGTGTGTGTGTTGTGCTGTTTGTGTGGTGTGTGTGTGTGTGTGTAAGTTGTGTGTGTGTGTTGTGCTGTGTGTGTGTCTGTTGTGTGCGTAGTTTGTGTATATGTGTGTCCAACTCTGTCTCAAAGAGCCTATTCATAAGATGCAGGGGGCCCGAGGGCAATCATACAGCTCGGGCCAATGAAGCTCTGTATGATATAGCCAGGAAAACGTACCTGCGAAGAGTTGCTCATAGGTCACTGAGAGACCCGTGGCCAGAAGTGATGACACCGCAGATTTTACCGGCTGATTGTTAGTTCTGACTTACCACAGGGGGCCAAAGGGCGGTTTTTATCCTGGCGCTTGAAGGGATAAGGTTTCCTTCTCTTCTCACCCCACAGACATATATATACGCTAGGATAAATCACGAATTCCGTAACAGCCTGAACTTAATGGGATTCTGTCGGAAGAAATTTTTGTTACGAAAAACGGCGTATTTTGTAACGCCCACCATCAGATAGCGCCTTCTGGGAGGATTCACGTGTTACGAAATACGGCGTATTTTATAACGCCCACCACTTAGCCCCTTCTAGGAGCAAAACACTTGATACGACAAACGGTGTATTTTACAACGCCTACTATCGGATAACCCTATATCGGAGGAAATTGAAAAATTGCCTATTTTATAACGCCCACCACCCAAACCTCATATCTACGGCTTTTAGTTAGAAACTCCATTCAGGCAAGTCCCTATAATCCATACTGGTTATCGCAACGGGGAACCATGACAACAACAGCGCAACTTCCGGTGTACTGTATCCATGAAAGCTATAACCTAATTCTACTACCAAGCAGGAGCACAAGTCTTAAGATGCAACCCCGTCTAGTTTTCCTTCTTATGACGCCTTTTCTAAGAGTTCTATCCCATCTTCTAGAATAATCACCCAGAAGAAAAATATCACAAACGCGCCGTATCTTATAGAGGCATCCAAAATCAATATTCAAGAGTATTAATGAATTTTTCGGAGTTGGAAAGAGAAATTCAAACGCGCGCCGTATCCCGCGATCTATTGTGTACGATCTCTTGCATGTGTTTTGTGTGTTGTGGGTGTTGGGAGTATTAGATGTAGTGTGCGAGTGTTGTGGGTGTGTTGTGTGTTGTGTATAGTGTGTGCGTATGTGTTGTGTGTGTGTGTTGTGTTTGTGTTGTGTGTTGTTTGTATGTGTGTTGTGTTGTGTGAGTTGTGCGTATTGTGTGTGTGTGTTGTGTGTGTGTGTGTGTGTGTTTGTTTGTGTGTGTGTTGTGTGTGTGTGTTGTGTGTGTTGTGTGTTGTGTGGGTGTTGGGTGTGTGTGTGTGTGTGTGTGAGTGTGTGTGTGTGCGTGTCTTGTGTGTGTTGTGTGTGTGTTGTGTATGTTATGTGTGGTGTTTTGTGTGTGTTGTGTGTGTGTTGTGTGTTGCGTGTTGTGTGTGTTGTGTGTTGTGTGTGTTGTGTGTGTTGTGTAATTTGTGTATTTTATGTTTTTTTGTGTGTTTTGTGTGTTCTGTGTGTTTTGTGTGTTTTGCGTGTGTTTTTGTGTTTTAAATGTTGTGTGGTGTGTGGTGTGGTGTGTGTTGTGTGCTGTGTGCTGTGTGTTGTGTATTGTGGATTGTGGGTTCTGTGTTGTGTTGTGTGTTGTGTGTGTGTTGTGTGTGTGTTGTGTGTGTTGTGTGTGTTGTGTGTGTGTTGTGTGTGTTGCATGTGATGTGTGGATTGTGTGTGCGTGTGTTGTGTGTGTGTGTGTTGTGTGTGTTCTGTGTCTTCTGTGTGTTCTGTGTCGTGCATCCGCCGACCCTGGCGGCGTGCTGGATGGGTTGGAGATGAAGCCTCCCTTTTTCCCTCCTTCACACCCCAAATCCCGCGCNTGCTAGTACTAGTACTAGTAGTAGTACTACTACTGCTGCTACTACTACTACTACTAGTACTAGTACTAGTACTCCTACTTCTACTGGTAGAACCACTACTTCTGCTCCTACCACTGCTACTACTACTACGCTCCCCCTGCTCTACTAGCATTGTTGCTCTACGACTACCTTACCCGCCCCCCACTCCTTTAGTACTACTAGTACGACTACGACTACGACTACTACTTCTACAACTCCTACTACTACTACTACGACTACGACTACTACTTCTACAACTCCTACTTCTGCTACTACTACTACTACTACCACTACGCCTACTACTACTACTGCTGCTGCTGCTGCTGCTACTATTACCACTACTACTAGCCTGCAACGGATCAACTTCGTTAGATCTATTTGCATCGGATCAACTTCGTCAGAGTTGCCCAATGCATTCCAATTTCATTTACTACTACTACTACTACTACTAGTACGACTACGTCTGCTACTGCTACTGCTGCTGCTGCTGCTGCTTTCACAAGCCTGCCCCCCCCCTGCCCTTCCCTCCCTCCCCCCACCCCCCCTANCATTGTGTGTTGTGTGGTTGTGTGCTGTGTGTGTGTGTGTGTATGTGTGATGTTTTGTTTAGTAGCGTTCACAGTTTTCCAGAGAGAGGGGGGTCCCAAACGCCCGGCAGAGCCCTCGAGAGTCACCGTTTAGTGGGGGGGTGGGGGGGTCCCAAACACGCACCGCATCCCGCAGAGCCGGCGTTCCGAGGAAGGGAGTTCCCAAACGCGGGGGTCCCAAACGCGCGCCGCATCCCGCAGAGCCCTCTAGAGTCGGCGTTTGTTTAGTGGTGTGTTGTGTGTTGTGTGCTGTGTGTGCGCGTGTGTTGTTGTAGGTGTGTTGTCACGTGCTTTCCTGTGTATGTTGTGTGTGTCGTGTGTTGTAGGAGGAGAAAGGAAAAGGATTGGGAGGAGGGGAGGAGGGAAAGAGAAAGAGGAGGAGACGGAGCGGAGGGCGACAGTAAAAGTAAAAACCCCCCATAGTGATGTGGGTAAATAAGGGTGTATGCATATATATACATATATATATATGCGTGTGTGTGTGTGTGTTTTTAAGAATAACACCAGAATCTGATATGTACAAAAGCAAAACGAATAATTCTGTTCTAAGAAACTGTCAGGTAAGCAAAAATATTATAAATATGTATACATATGATAAAATGAAAAATGAAAGTTTCTTGAATCTAATATGTTATTTAGTTTTCGCATATCATCAAAGAAATTTTATACCATAAAAATCAGAATGTAGCTGTTATATATACCTATAATTTCGTAAAACGTGAAAATAGTATTTAAGATTTAGGGTAAAATAACTTGTCGATATAGGATTGAATATAAGATGTTTATAAACACTTTCGTGAACTTTTAACTTTTGTTATTAAGAGATTGATTTAATCAGCATTTGATTTTTATAAGAAACAATGCTGAGATATATTCTAGAAAGATATATATATATATATTCGTATTCGAATTGTGTGATATTCTTATATATATATATATATATGTACAGTGATATTTTATCCGTTGATCGAAAGAAATACTATTATACATCTTGCATGTCTCTCAATAGACGGTTTGTATTCAAAACACAGATATCTAACTAATGTACAAAAGTGTACCAGCAAATTATTATTCTCAACTATCATTATAAAAAACATGATCCGGAGGTGTTGTTAGTGCACGTAAAATCTGAATTAACTAAATTAATGGGTCTCTTTGAGCTGGATCGGAGGACCATTTCGGCTGGATCTAACATACGCAGATATAATAACAAAGTCTGGTGCTGAACAGCAGAAATGTTTGACGTGGAGAGGGCGACTGAGCCGGTTGCACAACCAGTTTCAGTCGGAATCCGATGGGACGTCACCTGTCATGAAACTCAAACACAGTCAACAACTTTCTGGCCGAACAGGCATACAATTAGAACCGTCCATCATGCAAGGATGGCGTGAAAGAAGTGATATCATCGGTAGAAAAGGACGGAACAGGAGAGCAACACATGCAAGAAGGGAAAGAAGTACAGAAATTACGAACATAAATGCGTCGCCATTGGTTTTTGAACAATTCGGAACCTTCTAAGCAAGATGACTCATGGTCCCATCCGCAGAGGAAGCCAACCAGCTTAGGTGAACACACACAGACCCAAACATCCGAGCGATAGCATTGAGGATGCCCTTGACCCTTTTTCAGCATGGGCTTGGATTGTATGCCCTTGACCCTAAACCCTATAAACCCTATACTATACAGTGGATCCCAGAAAGTTGCAACATGGATTAAGGAGAATTTGTGCTAGGATTACCTATACTTTACCTTAAAGGCATGAGGATCATGAGGTTCCAACTTTCTGGATTCTACTATAAGCCCGACAAACCTAAACCCTAACCCTAAACCCCCCGTTGCCTTCACTCTTGCGTGTCCTAAGAAGCCTCCCCGCCATCTCAAGCTCCCTAAGCACCAGCCCTCGAATAGTAAGACGAGGCCTAACCAGCGCAGCTACTTCTAGATTGCTGAGCAAGTCCTACTTGCAGGATCAGAAGTACTTCTAACAGGCTTTAGTTGTTATTCCTGTACTCGTCGTTCTGCGGATAACTGCGCGTGAATCTTGAAAGACATGGAAGTTTTGGCTGTCGAGATGGGTTTAGGGCTTAGGGTTTTAAGCTTGCCCTGACTGCTGTAGGCTGATCTCTCTTCTACTTCTGCATAGTTACTGTACTATACGGAACTATACTATACTATACTTCGCTATATTGTATTATACTATACTGTATGTGCTGTTGTGGCCCAAGCGTGCCAGGGCAGACTCTTTTGCTTCGCCTGAAATCCAGGAGGGCTGGCAAGGAAATTCCCACTGCTGTGGTGCCAATCGTTTCAGGTCTCTTGGGTACCAGGCCAACAAAGAGCAAGTAGCAGTAACAGTACTAAGGGGCGGCCAGCATGCACCATGTGGGGCTCAACGGCTTTGCCGGAAGGCGCCTTCGCTTTGGCTTTGGTCTTGGCCTTGGCCTTGGCTTCGGATGTCGCCTCGGCCTTGGCTTTTGCCTTCGCCTTGGCTTTGGCCTTCGCCTTGCGCCCTGGCTTCTCCTCCTCCTCGTCCTCACCACTCTCGCTGTCGTCCTTCTTCGCCTTCTTCTGCTTCTTGTTTTTCTTGTCCTTCTTATCCTTCTTGTCTTTCTTCGCTTTCTTCTTCTTCGCTTTGGTGCTGCTCGTCTTTCCAGTGGACCTCCAGGCAAGCAGCGGCGTATTCATCGAACCCCAGCTTCTTCAAGCAATTTCGTCCTCGTTTCAGCTCAGCGCTTTGGGTTGTGTTTGCTCTGCTGCGTCGGACTAGCAATGGTACTCTTCTTGGCCTCTTCGCCGCTGCAAGTAGCCCTCCGGCCATACGACATCACGTGTTATGAGTTCCACGCTTTTCCGCAGTAAGTAGTCTCACTGATGGTAGTACTACTAGCTTACTAGCATTCTTTGGTTCACTATTGCGTTGAGGCGGAGCTGCATCTCAGCGACGAGCAGAAAACACGCAGTGGCCAATGCCGTAAATCGGAGAGCGCGCCAAAATCCGTTTAGGGCTTAGGGTAAAAGCGTGCACTTTAAAAGCCTCTTGCTCTGAATGGAAGATGTCATGTCGGCATAGAGCAGGTTCAGGGACTAGAACTTAAGTCTACAGTATAAGCGTTTTGGGTTTTGGAGAATGGCAGGTGAGCGTGGGGGAGCGTTGATGTCGGTCGAAACAAAAATGGGCTCGCAGCTCGTGTCAAGGCCTCTCATCATCGTCTTCTTGCTGGTCCTCCTCAGAAGTTAGGCTTAGGGGACCCGTGCGGATGTAGACCCTCTCAATAAGGTAAGAGAGCCAGAAGTAGGGTTGAGAAGGGTCCCCTGCAAAGGGGGTCTCCCTAATACTACCTCGGAGTCTTGTCCTGTTGGCCCCCCCCCCTGCCCGGTGCACGTTCCTACCGCAATCACCGAATCTGTAGCCCGGGAGCTCGCGGTCAAAAGACGGAACCCCAGCGCCCCAAAGCTCCCCAAACGCTTGTCAAACACTCTCCGCAGTGCTCTACATTGGGTTCCCTGATGGGCTGACATGTAAGGAACTACTGTTTTCAGTGTTTACAAGCCCAGTTCGGCTGAAGTTAGCCGGACTGACTACGAGTATGTCCCCCGAGCCCTGAAATACCCATCCCAGCTCCACGGAAACGACAATCCTGTGTCCTACATCCTCACAACACGACGAAACCGTCAACCTTGAAAGTTGAAACCCTTTGAACCCCGTGAAACACTTTCATAAACCTTATAGAAAAACCCTTTGAACCCGGTCCAGAGTACTATGGAGATATAGATATGGATATTGCATCACCCTTTACGACATCCCGTGTAGGACCCTCTAACACCCTGTAAAAGCCCTTTTAAAACCTGATTAGAACCACAAAAAAATCTTAAACCGTTTCACAACTGGCATGCTACGACTCTGTCAGTCCCTAGACCCTAAACTTAAACCCTTTCGCCCCTAGCCCTAAATCCAAATCCGGAAAACCCTAAACTCTAAATCCTTTTGCAGCAGGCTTCGCACTTCGCCTGGGGTCGGCTCCCACATCAGTTGTAGCAGCATGGCAGCTCTCAGAGCAAACTCTAAATCCTAAACCCAAAACCCTCGCGGCCCAAATCCGATTTTATCTTGGCGGAGTCCTTCGGGTCGCTGGGCTTCACCCCTTCTCTCTTCACGCCTGTCAGGAGGTTGTTTAAGGGTTTCGGCGCTCACACTCTGTGTTTAAGGGATTAGGGTTTAGGGGTTTAGGGTTCAGGGGTCTTGTTTCCTAGTGTAGGGGTTTAGGTTTTAGGGTTCATGTCCGGCGTGATGTGTTTTCATGGAGAGGTTGCACCGATGCTTAGAAGGGAATTGAAGTCTTCACTTTCATTGTTAGATGCTGCACTTCAGGTTTGCAGGGATCAAGGATGTAGGATGTATGTTTTAAGTCAACATACTACATACATACTATAGCTAGCAAAGAGGCCAGCTCTTTCGCTCCTACCGGAGCAAAGGCTAGTTAGTTATGATATCAGAGTTCATTGAGGGCCTGTTGATGGCTTCCGCTTCAGGGCTTTGGGATTTTAAGCCATTTGCCAGCTTTCGGGTCCGAAAATCAGGAGTTTGGGGCTTTCGAGATTCCAGGTTTAGGGTTTAGGGATGTTTACTTGGTACAGGGTTGAGAGGTTAGAGGTTCAAGGTTGCAGGCTCCTCGGATCCGGTGAAGAAGAGCTGGAAGGTTTAGGGTTTTTAAGCCTTCATAGCTTGTTTGTTTCTTTCCGGGGTCCGGTTGACGTCTTCAGTGCTGGGGGCTGGGAAGCCGGATGCTGGATGCCATGCCCTCGAAAGTTCCATGCGTGATCTTCAAGAACTTCGGTTTCGGGTTCTCGATGGGCCGGCTTTTCGGGGAGTTCGCGGGCGCATGCTGTAGGTGGAAGCGCTGCACGAGAAAATCTGGCTACCCGGAGCCAACCGCAATACCAAAGTTGTCGACAACAACATCCAGCAGAGATCCAATGTCTGGAGGTTTAGCCCTGCACGATACCACGCCCGTCGCACCTGCCCATGCGGCATCTTCCACAACTTCCTTCTGTCCCTTTCCCTTGGCCGACGTGATGGTTTCAATGCAAGGCGACAAACGACCGCCACCACCATCAAAGAATGGTTTCGGCCGTCACCAGATGTCACCAGCATCGCGATCATTATCAGCATCGTCATCATCACCACATATCTTCACCATCACCGTGATGATCATCATCTTCATCATCATCATGTCATTACTCTTCGCCGTCGTCGTGCCAAAGTCGTCAACGCCATCACCAGCATCACGACGCTTAGTTCCGCAGGTGCTCCCTCATCTTGGCCGAGCAGATTGGCCACAAAAACAAGAGAACAGGTCACGCATTTGGGCTACGCAGAAAGTAGCTCGCAAGTAAGGACATCGGCACGGTATTTTGTCTGCCGCTGGTCCAGACTGAGAACCACGAGCTCTCGACTGCTAGCGAAAATTGTAGGTACCCTCATCCTACACCATCTCGGTCCACGCCCCCGGCACTGGAACTTCGATACCAGGAAACTGTTGCTGACTCGGCGGCAAACCCATGACTGCATCGACTTCTTGGATGGATCATCTGCAAAGGTGGCAGCACAACTGTTAGCTGTGCTGGAATCCAAGACGAGCCGACCTTACCAACCCCCCACTTACAAACCTTAGGCTAACCTTGCAAACCTTGCCGTTCAATGAGGCCCGGGAATGGCAAACTGCAATTACCGAGATCCTGGCGGCTCCTTTGCCCCATTCGTTGACTCCTGCCACCGCTCGTAACCACGTTTATTTCACAAGTGGGGTTATTCGGTTTACTGTCTGTGTATTGCCAGCAACGAGTCGCGGGATGTCGAAGCAATTGCGAATGTGGGGTCGTCAGAGGAAAGCATGCAACATGTACTTGCACACTTCTTGTTTTGCTTCTTCTCTTCACGATGCTAGTAAGGGCTATAGTAATGTAAGAGTATGTGTAATACTGATCATTACTAACAATCAACACAAAAACTGTGGTGGAGAATTCCTGGACTTGAGTCTGGGAAGCTGATATGAGCCGCTTAACCTCTTAGCCAGCGCTGGCTTCACAACATCTTCGACTCTAACCCTGCCAAAGCCTGGAAATAGAGCTGGAAAGTCGAATCCACACACACATGTATGTGTATATATATAAACTTTGCTGCCTGGGCTCCAAGCTTATCTGCATACTCGTGCCGCAATGCCGTCGCCTCGAACTGCCGTCGGCTCTTCATGTTCACCGCCCACCTCCGACGGGCCAGCACACAACAATCCGCTAGGTACAAATATGTGGGATTGTAATTAAAGGTTACTCTACTTTGTATTAGCCACAAACTAACTATCAAGACGAATTAAAGGTTAACTATTCTAAGTCTCAGTCTAAGTTGTGTTAACCGTAATCTAGTATCAAGACGAGTATAGAACCTCATGAGGAACCCTTTATCTGGAATGGAGAGACTCACTGGTGCGCGTGTCAACCTCAGCTACGCCACGACGACGGTCGGCTCGCTGTCGGGTGCATCGGTGATTCACGAGAGGAGAAATGGTCGGACGGTCGTCCAGACAAAGACCGCGGGGCTTTGGAGGGGTTAAGGAGTGTAGGGTTTAGGGTTTATAGCTATTATACGGGTGAATGACTGCAGTTCTTGCAGTTGCAGTGATGGGACTCTAGGTCTACAGGGGTTGGATTCTCTGACCACAGCACGACCCCGACTAAAGGATTGCAATTTTGAGCTCTCCGGAGTCGGAAGGCAAGTGGCCAATGCAGCAAAGCGTAATGGACCGGTATGTTTGTAGGAGTCTGCGCATGTGCAGCTACGAAGGCTTGCATGTCTCTGAACACCTGCGACGTGAGAGAAAGAGAGCGAGAACAAAACAAAAAAAGACTGACAGCCAGGCAGGCAGGCAGACAGGCAAACAGGCAGACACGCACACGGAGCACGTCTGCATGGAGAAAAGAATTGTCGATGACATCGTCTTCAAAGATCATCCGGAGACCACGAATATAACTGGGCAGTACAATCGTTCCCTCAGATCAACAGGCACGCCCCATTGCCTTCTCAAGTGGTTGTCCGTATGGAGCCGCTGGACACCAAACTGACTGCTTTGCACGGGCACTGTGGATCTTCGCTAATTGAGCCACGTATCAGTACAGACGCCTGACTGCAGACTTCGACCAAGAGTTAAAGACAACCTGCTTCTCGGAAGCTTCAGCTAGCGCCGTTTCCGTGATCCTACTTGGAGGTTTTTGGGTAGTTGTAAGTGGGGTTATAAGTCCCCTAATATGGTTACCCTACTTATAACTACCTCCAAGTAATCTGTGTTTCTGCAGCGCTTGGACAAGTGTTATAGAGGTTAGTCGAGTTCTAGGGTTTCGGGACAATTGGACAGAAAGGGGTAGGGAAACCCTTAATCCCTAAACCCTAAACCCCTTATACACCTGGAGTATGCATATGCCAGGTACCGAGGCACCGACTGTGCTGTGGACTCGTGCCACACGGCAAACCCTAAACCCTCAACCCCTGAACAATTACCAGGCAGCCTGGAAGCTCGGCTGGGCGTACGTCGGCTCACCTTGCGCAGGAAAGATTCTTGAGGCTTGGGCTTATGGGGTTTAACCCCTGCCCGGGTTCTGGGGCCTGGGGTGAGGATGCAGGCACAGCTCGCTGTTTTCACGTCTGGGCGAAGGCGTGTGGAGTGCAGATGTCGGGATAAGCCTTTCCTTCGTTCCGAAGCATGGTTTAAATCTGCGTCTGCGTCTACGAACGATGCCCCATCCGCTGAGAAGCTTCAACATCGGGCGCCTGGGAAACAAAACCTGGCAAACCCGGGGTTTCGAAAGTCAGGTGATCAACGGGTTCTACAATCAGGATCCAACTACCTGAATCACTTGTATCTCCCTCCGTAATTCTCTAGGTTTGCCGTTTAAGTCGTCTGAAATCATCTAAAATCTAAAAGATGGCAGACAAGATCCTCTTAAGGCCAATAAAGGAACGTATGACATGTGCCAAGTCTACCTGTAGAGAACCCCAGAAAGTTGGAACATGGATTTAGGATGATTAGTGCTGGGATCCCCTATACTTGACCTTCACGGCATGAGCATATTGATGTTCCGACTTTCTGGCTTCTACCTTCGTTTTCTGAAATGCGACACCCAGCTGAGGTCGCGACGGTTGCGTTGCTGCTTTGGCCGCACATGCTCGGGAATCAGGTGATGCGCTGGATTCTGGTCCTGTAGGGTTTCACCACTCACACTCGGGCAGTCCAGGAGGGTTTTGGCTTTGTGGTTCAAGCCCCCGAAGTTTCTGCACTTCGGGTCCATGTACGGCAGGCTTCGTTTAGGGTGCTTGCCGTAGAAGATTTGGATGTATATAGGTGCTGTAGGCCGTGTTGCTCCGAATATCCCTGCAAGCCATGAGCACAGAAAATCCTTGACCCAAGCGACAATCGCCACAACCCTTCTTTACAGGAATGGAATCACAAGTACAACAGGAGAACCCAAACGGCAGGCTGAATTTTGTAGGTCTGGGTGTCCTTTGTGCAGTGGGAAACCCCCCATGTTGAAATCCGGGTTGAACCAAGTCCTACATCGAGCGATGTGTCTTCACCCCCGGAGCAGAACCCAAACCCAAATTCAGCAAACCCGATGCCGTGAATCGCCGACCGCACTGCCTCCGAGGGCAAGGCCACGAACCCCTGAGCGTACCTGGCTTTCGGGCCACCTTGAATCCAATTCTTCGACTTAACTTAGCACTGCTCCTCACTGAAGACGTCGATTTGGCCGTAAGCCCGTTAGCGGAAAGCACTCCGTGAAGGAGCCAGACATGGTTCCACGAGTTTAAGATCTGTTCTTGCAAGCACCACTGGCAACTTCCAAACTGAAGAACCAAAACCAAACACCCGGAAGTTTCCTTTTTTTTGCTATTCACCATATCGCCCAATCGTAGCACCTCCCCAAGATAAACACTGGCAGCACGAATTGTGGATGACGACGGTAGCTTGCCACACCATAGATGGTAATTGACGAAGCCTAGCTCTAAACATTTTCCCAACCTAGACCACTAATGCAGACACCCACGCCCAGGCGCAACACCCTCAATCTCTAAACTCTCCTCCCCTGTGTCAACCCTCAACCCTTGAACCGTTTTACATGCCCTTAAGCCCTACAAGCGGCAAACCGTCTACAACCCAAATTAAACCTCAATACATACATCATCGACAGTTTGCATCCCAGGAGCTGCATAGGATTTGGCTGCGCCATGTGGGGCAATCCGGGAGTTCCCGGTACCTGGGTGCTTCAAGAAGTGCAGGGTTTAGGTTAAGGTGTGAGTTTTTGTCGAACATCTTGTCAATTTTTCCCTTAGTTTTAGGGTGCAGCTACCCTCCCCGAAAGGAGCGTTGAACAAGATGCGGAAAATTGCCCATTCTAGGCGACTACTCTTTTAAATCGCCTAACTCATGTTCCCTGATTTTCTCCGACGAGTATGACAATACGGGTTGTGGCTTGTAGGTTTAGGGCCTCTTCCTTTGCGTTGGTGCGTCTGGGGTTCTCGCAACGCTGTGTTGTGGTTGTATTCGCAGCTACTACCACTTCTAATAATCATAAATCACCATCACAAAAATATCCACAGTCATACGAATCAGAATAATGACAATAATACAAATATGAAAATTACGATTAAGAAGAATAGGTAACCATGACCGTCATCATGATATTAATACGATTAGCACTAATCAATCGTAATTATCGAAGTAGTAGTGGCGTCTAGGGGTCCCAAAAGACCGTGGGAGCCGAGGGGCTGGGAATTTGTGGGGGGGTTCGGGCAGCTCTTATACTTAGTTGCTGAGTTCATAAGCCCTCAAAAGTGTACACTTTCAGTTTTATAGTGGGTCATATTATCCCAAAAAGCGTAAAGTGTATCCACTCAGCTACTAGGTCTTACAAGGTTCGGGGTTTAGGCTTTAAGGTTTCGATGCTCGCGCTCGCACGAGGCAGGCAAGGATCCACATAGTCTACTGTATCTCCACTCATGATGGTTTCGGCTTAGGTTTCAGGGTTTAGGTTCACGAGCCCGACCGAAAGGCACACGAAATTCCAAAAACTCCTCATGCACAAACGCAGGCCCCCGGATCGACCCTTCTGTTAGAATTAGGGTTGTCTGATACCTCTGTCGGTAGCTCTGAAAACTGGGGGAGCGTGTCACGGGAGCTTTGGGGGCGTTGATAACCTAAAGGGTTTTCTCCCTCCTACTTAGCAAGGACGAAGCCCGCATTGGGGGTTAAGGGTTCGTGGCTTTAGGGTGCAGGGTTTAGGTTGCCAGCGAGTCAGAAAAACAACGAAACAGACATCGCAAATCTAAAGAAAGTCTGCCGGTGGTGGGGGATGTGACCTAAACCTAAACACATGGTGATACAAAGCGGCTTTGAGAATCGCGGGCTCTATCGCAAATCCAAACTAACTAAACCGTTAAACCCTTAACCCAAAACATGCGCCCATAGACCACAAACCTCTGAAGCCTAAACTCGGCAACAAGGGCCAGTCGTGGATAAGGCAGGCAGGCAGGCAGGCAGAATTTGCATTTGTACCTACTAGTTTATGCTCACACGCACACGCACACATGCACACGCACGCACACGCACACGCACACGCACGTGCACACACACACACACACCCACCCGCACGCGCACACGGACACGCACATGTGGACATATGTACATGCATACCTACGTACATTCATGCATTACATATAATTATACATACAGACGGACAGACAAACAGACATACATACATACACCCGTTCCCATGAACCCCACTCGCGCAAGTCCAAAAGGTTGCTCAGAACAGCCCGGAAGCATGAGTACAGCATGTCCACTACATATGCGCAACTGCATCTCTAAATCCTGGAATTGGAAAGGCCGGGAAGGACCCACGTAACTCTTGAGTTGGTGTTAAACCCAACGCCTCAGCCGTAAAACCCCAATTAAACCCTAAATGTCTCAAGCTCTAGTCTCTCTGCGCTAACCCTGGGTAAGCCCCAAACCCTACAGGTTTAGGGTTTAGGGTTTATGATACCTCCAAACAGGCATAGACGGTTCCCGGCGGAGTTGAGGCATCGGCTGGTGCTTGAAAGGGCGTCTCGGGAGCCCTTGGTTTGAGGACTTTAAGGGTTAAGGCGGCTAAGGGGCTAAGGGGTTTAGGGGTTTAAGGGTTAATGGGTTAGGTTTAAGGGGTAAGGGTTTAGGGTTCAGCGTGCACGGTTCAGGGTTTAGGGGTATATGTTTCGGGGTTAAGGTTTAGGGTTTGGGGTTCAGGGTTTGGAGTTCAGTTCAGGCCGCAGGATCGAATGGTCTTGGCGTCTATGAATACTCCATGGGGCTCCTTTAAGGTTCAGGGGGTGCAGGGTTTCAAATTTTTAGAGTGGAGGAACCGAACTTCAGGGCAAGAGCTCATTATTGTAGTTAAGGGCATCCTTTTGCAGCTGGGCTCTTAGTGTCAGCCAGCAAGTCCGCCCACGCTCTGAGGTTAAGGTAATCCTAAACCCTAAACCCTAATAATCCTCAATGAAAGGGGTGTTGGGATTTCTGGGAGAGTGCAGGCTGAGGGATTCGCATCCGGACTCTTGAAGCTTAAACCGAAAGTCCCTGAACCCGTAACCTAATTCACTAAGTCCTAAACCCTATGGCCCGGATAACATCAGGCTCGAATTTGGGACTCAGAGGTTTACTGAGTTCTTTCTACGGAATCACATGTCAATCGTCATATGATTTACTTTAGATCCCGATCATGGTAATTTGAAGTTGACACTCCTTACCCTAAACCCTAAACCCTAAACCCAAACCCTATTAACCTCAGTTTAGGGTTTGGGTGTTAGGGTTTGGAGACGGCAGGGCTTTGGGGCTTGGTGGCTTGCTGGGTTTCTGCCTTCTTGTAGAGACGGGCCCATGTAATCTAGGGGCCTTAATAATTAGAATAGGGTTTTTGGGTGAATCGGACATACGTCTGAGGCGAACAAAGCTTCAGATGACTTGTGCATCCAGTGAATGGAAAGCCGCTTATGAGCTAAGAATAGGGTTTTTGGGTATATGATACTATGATTAGAATGCTGAAGGCCCCTACATTAGCACGTTGGTACACGTGTAACAAGCATCTAGAGTTGAAAGCCATCCACATGCCCCGGGACTGAGTTTCAGGCTTGAGGGTTGTTTCTTTAATATAGGGGCCTTAATAATTAGAATAGGGTTTTGGAGCCCACTGTACTATAATTATAATAAGGAACCCCAAACAAAATAGTATAGGGAATTATTAAGGTTCCCTATATTCTTCAATTATTCGTTTAGGGCTTCAGGCTGAGCGGATCCAGGGTTCTTTCTTTCTGAATCTTCAAAGCATCGCACATCCAAACGAGCTAACATGAACATTCCCAGAGGGTCCATATACGCTACTATTATGGAATTAGGCCCTAAAAGACCATAATGGGGATGGTCTTTTAGGGCCTAATTCCATAATAGTAGCGTATATGGACCCTCTGGGAATGTGCCACTTCATACTCATGCAGACCATGACGCCATGTTCCCCAAGCCAAAACAAGATTTGTAATGTAGAAGAAGAAGCTTTGGCAATGATGGGGCTGCGAGGGACATCTTTGCATCCTGACCACCTCCAAAAGCCTTTTTTGCAGCCTTTCTACAGCCTGGGCCCGTGTTAAAGCAGGAGCAGGGACACATGCCCGGAAGTGCAACTTACGACTCATCGAGGCATGATATCACCAACAAGCCTAAGCCCTGAAACATGACGCCCGAAATCCTGTCACCTCCCTCAACTACCTCCCTTTCAGCAGAAAGGCTGCTGCTGGAAGCCAGGCGCCTCGGGCTCAGGGTTTAGTGGGCTTTTGCCGTTGTTTGTCACGCCCCTAAACCCTAAACCCCAAACCCCTAAACCCTAAACCCTAAACCCCTAAACCCTAAACCCCTAAACCCTAAACCCCTAAACCCCTAAACCCTAAACCCCATGGATTCAGTGGTGGAGACTCAAGAGACCGTTCCCACCCCAGCCCCGAGCCCGAAAACCCCAACTACTTACTTAAGGCCTAAGCTTCCTAAACCCTACTTGGAGGTTCCTTTTAAGGGCTCCTTTAAGGGTTCTATAAGGGCTCCTTTAAAGGGGTTTAGGGTTTAGGGGCTAGGGTTTATAGGGTTTAGGGTCTACTTGGAGGTTCATGGGTAGTTATAAGTGGGGTTATAAGTCCCCTACTAATATGGGTTATAGGTATGCTTGCTCTACTTATACTTAGCGCCTAAACTTCCTAATGTAGGAACCTGAGTAAGGAACCCAGGCTCAATAAGCCCAAAATGGTAGAATCCATATTAAGAGCCCTAATAAAGACCCAGGGTTTCTTAATCAGGTTCCTACCTTTGTTGCTGAGTTCATAAGCCCAAAAAGTATACACTTTCAGTTTTATATTGGGTAATATTATCCCAAAAAGTGACAAGTGTATCCACTCAGCTACTAAGCTACATTAAACCCTAAACCCCCAAGCCCGAAAATCCTCGAAAGCTGGGCCGAATCGATGCGCTGGTTCATCATTGCGAGACCTACTCCGAGCGTATCAACAAACGTAAGCCGATTATTTTTGCATATATATATATACATATGTTTTTACAGCTGAAGTTGCCTCAAGCCTGACTCCGTGTACTCATACGGCTGCTTGTGCCTGCCGAAAACTCATGACCCTCCCATGATCACGAGCTCTGGGAACAGCAACTTCAACCCGATACGCCAGCTTGTTAAGCCTGTTTGATGTCCATGGTCACCCTGACGACCGGCACCTGCCCCTGCGCAGAATCGACTGGATGCAGGGCATCCAGAGACTAGGCACTTCCGCCGACTGATGACCTATTCTTCGAGGCCCTACAAGCCACAGGCTTGCAATGACAACGAGTGTATTCACTGCAGGCATGCCCTCACCATCATACATTGAGGCATGGGCGAAGGCGTGCGCTGGAGTTTGTGGCGACCTCATCAGTTCTGGCATCGGGTGATCAGGTCTGTTTTCTCAGCAGGCTCGCGTTAGCATGACATTGTCGAGAGATCCCGTGCTCACAGATCAGGTGTTCTTGTGCCACTTCGGCGCAACTGCTCATCATCCCAAATGAATCCAACTCACTCTGTTATCGACCAATTGCATCTGAGTAGCTGCTGCGGCATTGGCGGCATGCCAGGGGTACCAGGCACCTGCCCCTGCACAGAATCGACAGAATTGACCCAGTTGGTGCAGGGCTCAGCACATNATTGGCGGCATGCCAGGGGTACCAGGCACCTGCCCCTGCACAGAATCGACAGAATTGACCCAGTTGGTGCAGGGCTCAGCACATGTCGAGACTCCGCACGTCCGCGCCATGCTTCAAACAAAGCACCCGCAAGCGGCGATGATTTGTCAGAACTTTCATTGTCACCCTCAGGCTTGTAATGACAACGA
Source organism: Symbiodinium sp. clade A Y106 (assembly GCA_003297005.1). Lineage (NCBI taxonomy): Eukaryota > Dinophyceae > Suessiales > Symbiodiniaceae > Symbiodinium > Symbiodinium sp. clade A. The sequence continues at coordinate 112,198 of BGNK01001820.1, forward strand.
GTGTATTCACGGCAGGCATGCCCTCACCATCATACAATGAGGCATCGGCGAAGGCGTGCGCTGGAGTTTGCGGCGACCTCATCAGTTCTGGCATCGGGTGATCAGGTCTGTTCTCTCAGCAGGCTCGCGTNGCAGGCATGCCCTCACCATCATACAATGAGGCATCGGCGAAGGCGTGCGCTGGAGTTTGCGGCGACCTCATCAGTTCTGGCATCGGGTGATCAGGTCTGTTCTCTCAGCAGGCTCGCGTCAGCATGACATTGTCGAGAGATCCCGTGCTCACAGATCAGGTGTTCTTGTTCGGCGCAACTGCTCATCATCCTACATGAATCCAACTCACTCTTTTATCGACCAATTGCATCTGAGTAGCTGCTGCGGCATTGGCGGCATGCCAGGGGTACCAGGCACCTGCCCCTGCACAGAATCGACAGAATTGACCCAGTTGGTNTTATCGACCAATTGCATCTGAGTAGCTGCTGCGGCATTGGCGGCATGCCAGGGGTACCAGGCACCTGCCCCTGCACAGAATCGACAGAATTGACCCAGTTGGTGCAGGGCTCAGCACATATCGAGACCCTGCACGTCCGCGCCATGCTTCAAACAAAGCGCCCGCAAGCGGCGATGATTTGTCAGAACTTTCATTGTCACCCTCAGGCTTGTAATGACAACGAGTGTATTCACTGCAGGCATGCCCTCACCATCATACAATGAGGCATCGGCGAAGGCGTGCGCTGGAGTTTGCGGCGACCTCATCAGTTCTGGCATCGGGTGATCAGGTCTGTTCTCTCAGCAGGCTCGCGTNGCAGGCATGCCCTCACCATCATACAATGAGGCATCGGCGAAGGCGTGCGCTGGAGTTTGCGGCGACCTCATCAGTTCTGGCATCGGGTGATCAGGTCTGTTCTCTCAGCAGGCTCGCGTTAGCATGACATTGTCGAGAGATCCCGTGCTCACAGATCAGGTGTTCTTGTGCCACTTCGGCGCAACTGCTCATCATCCCAAATGAATCCAACTAATCCAACTCACTCTTTTATCGACCAATTGCATCTGAGTAGCTGCTGCGGCATTGGCGGCATGCCAGGGGTACCAGGCACCTGCCCCTGCACAGAATCGACAGAATTGACCCAGTTGGTNATTGGCGGCATGCCAGGGGTACCAGGCACCTGCCCCTGCACAGAATCGACAGAATTGACCCAGTTGGTGCAGGGCTCAGCACATGTCGAGACTCCGCACGTCCGCGCCATGCTTCAAACGAAGCGCGCGCAAGCGGCGATGATTTGTCAGAACTTTCATTGTCACCCTCAGGCTTGTAATGACAACGAGTGTATTCACTGCAGGCATGCCCTCACCATCATACATTGAGGCATCGGCGAAGGCGTGCGCTGGAGTTTGCGGCGACCTCATCAGTTCTGGCATCGGGTGATCAGGTCTGTTTTCTCAGCAGGCTCACGTCAGCATGACATTGTCGAGAGATCCCGTGCTCACAGATCAGGTGTTCTTGTGCCACTTCGGCGCAACTGCTCATCATCCCGCATGAATCCAACTCACTCTTTTATCGACCAATTGCATCTGAGTAGCTGGTGCAGTGGCGGCAGGTTAGGGGTACCCGGCACCTGCGCTGCACAGAATCGACAAAGTTGCCCCCAGAAATGCAGCGACTCGGCAGATACGGCACATGTGGCTAATGTAGGGGCCTTAGTAAATGGAATAAAGCTTGGGGAAATGTCGTAGTATAACCGCAATAGGGCTACGAGGCAATCTCGCTCTCTCTCTCTCTCTCTCTCTCTGCCGTTGCATCCAGAGGGTCTAGCTTAGCAGGACCAGGCAACGTGTGCGGCTAAGCCCTTGAGGCCCCTCACGAAAACAAAAAAGCAAGCCGCCCGTGAAGCAGCAGGCAATGCCGACATATGCCAGGCACACACCTACAAGGCAATACCATAATGAGTTATACCTGCCTCGTCTACCAATATTATTCCCGAGGGCTCTTCAATATAACTATACTACAACATACTCCGAAACCCTACTCTACTTGTTAATTCCCGTCTGCTAAGCCCTCTCTTGAAGGAGCCCTATTCTAGTCATGAAGGCCCTGCCTATATTAAACCTTGGAAGTAACCCTGATAGAACCCTAAAGGAACCCTGAAAGGAAGCCTATCCCAATGGCCCTACATAGAAGGCATAAACACCCTAAAGCCCCGAAAGTCGTGCAATCCTCATATAGTCGATTAAGGAACACCGAGCCCTAAACCCTACAACCCCATCCCTTCACCCTCCCTCTCTCTCTCTCTCTCTCTCTCCTGGTCGAAGGGCAACATCCCTTCACCCTTAATCCCTAAACCCATAAGCCCCGCACTTCACCAAAATTTCACTGAGGCCGCGGCGAAGCCCAGAGCCGGCGTCTGAGGTGCCCTCGGAGATTCATGGGAGTTTGGGGCTCTATTTCCGACTCACACACTCGCTCCAGGCTGGCATGGCTTGAGGCAATGAGTCCGCAGGGACAAAGCACACGTTACAACAGACACAAGCACCGACCAGCAGTAAAGGAACCAACCAAGTATAGGGGAGATAAGAACGGTACAGCGTGCCAAGGTGGCCACATAGGGCACATGTGGCCTTCTGCAGCACAGCAGTCTACTGTTTCAAAGGAGGGCATTGAGCTTGTCCTAGTCTCGAGTTTCAAAAGTCACGTCAAGATCCGTCTTCACACGAGAAATCCGGAGGTGCAAAAAAAATCAATACCTCTCGGAGTCCTTCGGCTGTAACCTACCTGTAGCTGCCGTGGCCTGTGCCTGAGGCATGCATTTGTTGCTGGTCACGTGCTGAGAAAACTATTTTGGGTTCGGGTTGTCTGTTGTTCGGTGGAGTATCGACACAGTATACATTTTTGGCATTCGCATTCGAAGAAGTCAAGCGAGGTTCTATACATTATACATACACTACACACGAATGGGTCAGAGTTTCGGCCGCAGGACAGCGGCGAGCAGCCCATGGTCACTCGGAAATCGAAGCGAGGGGAAGCACACACCTTCGACGTACTCCCCGTGGCCCGTGTTGTCCTTGATCACTCGGACGGACTCGAATGCTCCGCGACTGAAGACGATGTGGTCCTTTGGATTGACGTCACCCATCTCCAGCTTCCTTGCGCTGGGACAGGCCTTGTTCAGCTGCGGCTGGAGGAACGTCCGTGCATTGCACGTGGTTAGGCACTTGGACATGTCCACACCCTCCGGCCAGCAGACTTGGAAGTCAAGTCCTCCGCACTCTTGGAGAAAGTCCTGCACACTGTAGAGCGAGGTGCTGCCGTTGAGGTAGGTGTTTGCATCCAGGCCAAAAAGCAGCACATCGCCCGAGAGGGAATGTTGCACTGCCTTAAGCACTGGCGCCGTTGCCTGACCGTTTGTGTCACCGTGGAAGGATGCGACAACAAGGCGCCGTCCCGAGCTGTGCGTCGCTCGCACGGCGATGAGATCTCCGACCTCCAGCTTGCTTCCTTCAACCGCTGCGACAACGTCATCCGTGATCTCCTTCTCGGCGCCCAGGGGGAAAGCTATCCGACTAAGCAGCAACGCCGAATTCTGATCTCTTTGCCCGTCCACCTTCTCAGGAATCACGATGCGATGCGTCTTGGCAAGGCTGCTCTGCCGAAGGCTCTGCAAGTAAGCTTCAGAGGCCTCCTGCAAACAGATCACAGCGCATCCACTGTAGCTTTGAAGTATTCTGGTGGTGATGGCACTCTTCTTGCGGAAGGTTGCATTGCAGATCGACTCCTTTATCCGTAGCCAGTGGCCATCCGGAGACAACACCTGCATCATGTGGACCAGGATCGCATCGAAGATTGCTAAGCATAGGCATTGAAGTGGGACGGATATGGCCTCCTCCTCTTCGGTGATCGCAGGGTATTTGGCCTTCTTAATGGTGCTGAGCATCTCGCAAGGTCGTATCTTCTTCGTGCTCCCGTTGTTGCCGCTGCGCATCTCTAGCGGCCCCTTGAACATGAAGTCCACCCATTGGGGCCACCAAGCAGCCACCGAACTGAGCACATTCGTGCTGTGGTTGATCACCGTCGGTCTGAAAACCGGGCCTCCTGACGCGATGTTGATGGTGTTGGTGAACCGGTCCGGCATGGAGCACAGTCGCTTTGCACCAAGCTCTTTCTCCTTGAGTACCCCGGAGATGATCTTCCTCTTTGAGAAGTCGGACTCCCACAGTGCAGTTACCTTGTCAAGACCTTGCCAGCCTTCAGCCTTCATAAGACCTAGGATGCCCAGTAACCTAAAAACAAAAAGGGCTCCCTCTTTGGTATTGGGTAACTTTATAAGGAACCTAGGACTACAAAAAGGGAAACAGGGCCCACTTTTGGAGGCCTAGAGACCCAGCAGCTCTTGAAAAAGAGACGCTGGGAAGACCTCGGCCACTGGGACATCCCGGTCACCGGGTGCATCGATGAAGCGCTCCACCTGGTCAATATAGGGGCCTTAATAATTAGAATAGGGGTCCCAGGGGTCCTTTAAAAGGGTTCTATAAGGGATCTATAATAGGGTTCTAGAATATAGGGGCCTTAATAACTACAGTAGAATAGGGTTTGGGGGCCCATGATACTACAATTGCAATAAGGAGCCTGCAAAATAGCATAGGTAAATTTAGGCCCCTGTATCACCTGGTCCATAAGTTCCTTGTAGGATTCGTCCGAATGGCTGATCCAATACTCGAACGGATTGTTGTTGATGGCGGCGAGATTCCACGTGGCTACGCTCAGTTGACCCTCGTCGCCGAGACTCGGTCGAAACTGCCGCCTGAGCTGGATGATCATCCGTGGCGTGAAGATACCGGACATCTCCTGATACTGCGTCTGTACCCCGATGATTTCTGCCAAGCCGTCGGCCTCCATGCGTTGGGCAACGGCGATCGCCACAGAAATGGCATCTCCGAGGCCGGAAACCTTGAGCTCCTCCACTGCCTCTCGAGCTGGTCGGGCCTCGACACCGTCGGAAGCCTCGCGGGCGTCGGCACCCTGGAGGAACACCTCTCTTCTTGAATAACCGGGGCCAAAAAGTTTAAACTTTCTAAGATAGACCAAATAAATAAGGCCAAAAAGTTTTAAAGTTCCCGCAATGGCTATCTAAGACACAGAAGCCGCCCGGATGAAGAACCCAACGCTCTTCTTGAGGCTTACCTTCATCTCCATCTGCTTCTCAAAATCAGCCATGGCTGCGACCACCGCTAGGCAAACGGATGTTCTGGAGTTTATCCAGACTGGAGGTCTCGTTGCTCGTGCTATCTTGTTGTTCGTTCTACGACTGCGGTTTTGTTGTTAGCGCCTGCTGTCATCATGCACGACTGTTTCGGGCCTTGACTACGGATCCGGGGGTTCCATTTGGGGTCTATAGGGTTTAGGGTTTAAGGGGTCTCGATAAGGGGCCCCAGAAGGGCTAAGGGCTTCTTTCAGGCATCCTCTACGGGTCTCTATAAGGGTTCCTGTAGGGGTCTCTAACAAGGGTTCCTAAAAAGGGAAGTTCGTATAGGTGTCTCTAGGAGGGCTTCTATACGGGCTTGTGTAAGGCTTCTACAAGGCACGTTCTATAAGGAGGTTCATGGGACTTAGTATGTAGCAGAGTTCCTTAAAGGGTCCTCAAACGGTTCCTCCAAGGGGGGAGGCTCATGGGACTTATTAGTAAGCAAAGGTTCCTAACATGGGTTCCTGTAACGCCTTCTACAAGGGTTCTATAAGGAGGATCATGGGACGTAGCAAGTAAGGTTATAAGTACCTTAATTGGGATTATAAGCAATTTTAAGTACGCTTACCTTGTCTATAACCCTAGTTACTAAGTCCCACGAACCTTTAAGTATTGCTAGGGGCTTATAGAACCCTTAAAGTACCCATTAAAGTAACCATTGTTACTAAGTCCCATGAGCCTTGCGGAGGGAAGTGCTTCCAGGGATCCCCTAAGGGTTTCTTAAAGGGGTTCGGGGTTTCGACGCTCACACTCGCACACGGTTTAGGGTTTTTTAGGGTTTAGGGTTCGGGGTTTTCGGCGCTCACACTCGGACAATCCAGGCGAGGCATGTGGTTCGAGGTCTGTTGGGTGAGACTGCACCAATTTGGGGGTGTGTCAGAAAACCAGAGTGTTAGGGCTTAGGGTTCCTTAAGGATTTAAAGTATTTAAGGCTTTAGGGTGTTAGAGTTTACGGCTAGCAGGGCAGTTGGGTTGGGCTTCAGTGTTTGATAGGGTTCTGTTGGGTTTAGGGCTTTAGGGCTTTGAAACCTACAGGGGGTTTGATAAATGGCTGTCGGGGCAGACTAGTGCATCGGAGAGGCCGCATGTCCCCTAAACCCTAAATCCTCAAACCCTCAAACCCCTAAACCCTAAATCGGTGCGTCGGAGCGGCTGCATGTTTCCCTGCCCTGGCCACGACGTTCCGATCGGCGGCAGGCCCGGAGTGCCGGGCACCTGCACAGACTGGGTTCTTGTTAAGGAATTTATGTTAAGTTACCACAATTCATTGAAGGGATCCATAAGGGTTCACTTTAGGGTTCCTATGAGGGCTCTATAAGGGTTTAGGGGTTAAGGATTTTATTTTGAGTTACCATAATACGGATCTATAGTAAATACTATGGTGCCTGATTAAGGTAACTTAAACTAAATTCCTTAACAAGAGCCCAGCAGAAGTTGATGGATCTGCGAAGCCCTCATCTCTAAACCCCAAGCTAGTAGTAGTAGTAGTAGGAGGAGTAGTAGTAGTAGTAGTAGTCGTAGTAGTGTAGTAGAAGTAGTCGTAGTAGTAGTAGTAGTAGTAATAGTAGGAGGAGTAGTAGTAGTAGTAGTAGTAGAAGGAGTAGTAGTAGTAGTAGTAGGAGTAGGCGTAGGCGTAGGCGTAGTAGGAGTAGGAGTAGGAGTAGGAGCAAGAGCAGGAGTGGGAGTAGCAGTAGCGCAGCATTAGCAGTAGTAGTAGTAGTAGTACGTAGTAGTAGTAGTAGTAGTAGTAGTAGTAGTAGTAGCAGTAGTAGTAGTAGTAGTAGTAGGCCCCCCCCCTACCAACCACTCTTCTTACATACTCTTCTCGCACACATCCGTTTTACTCGGCATTTACAGCACTTTCGTCATGTAGGAACATCTGATGAAGCTTCAAAGTTCACGTGCGAGTTGCAAACTCGAGCTTCCGATTCTGGACTTGCATTTTGGGGGGAGGGGTCGGGGGAGAGGGGGTATGATGACGACATTGTTATGCAAACACCCCGAACAACATCTCCAGAAGAGCCGTCTGACTCGGTTTTTCCAGTACTTTCGTGATGTCGGACCATCTCACATAGTCACCAATTGTAGTCTGGACTTTGCGAACTCGACATTGGGCTTTGCGAGGGCTTTCGGCACAAACTCGAAATTGGTTGGGGGGAAGCTTGTTTTCTACGCGGTATTTAAAGTACTTTGGTCATGTCGTAGTCCATTGCTAACCACCGTTCTTTAGCACCGTTCTTNTTCGGCACAAACTCGAAATTGGTTGGGGGGAAGCTTGTTTTCTACGCGGTATTTAAAGTACTTTGGTCATGTCGTAGTCCATTGCTAACCACCGTTCTTTAGCACCGTTCTTCAGCACCGCGGGAGGGCTTGGGGGGGGGGGGCATGATGACCGACGGGCAGCTTCTCGAACACCACACACCACTTCAAAAGCAAACCCTCCTATGCGGAGGTCTGGGCTTTAAGGGTGTTGGCGAGACCCTCCCACGTACCGCTGGCATCTTTGTTTTTGGTGTTTAGAAGATGTTGCGCTCTAGGTTTTGGGAGTGTTTAAGCTTCTTGGTAGCACCTACGTGTTGCACGGTATTTACAGTGTTTTCGTACTATCCGACCACCTGTGGTTTGGCAGTTTCTTCCCCGTCGAAGTTGCTGTCGCAGTTTTGGTGCTTGAGCCTCTGCAACTTCACCGGTTGTGACAGTTGAGGCAAGTGAGCCTCGGGAACTTCTGCAGCTGTCACAGATAGGGAGCCTCAGCCCCTGCATCTGTGACAGTTAAGGCAAGTGAGCATCGGCAACTTCTGCAGCTGTCACAAATAATGGGCCTGAGCCCTTGCATCTTCTGCAGCTGTCATTTTCGTTGATGATGATGATGACGATGGGTTAAGGCGCCAGGTGGTTGGTAGGCGGGGG
>BGNK01001821.1:8045-20184 GCA_003297005.1 Symbiodinium sp. clade A Y106
AGGAGCAGGAGCAGGAGCAGGAGCAGTAGCAGTAGCAGTAGCAGTAGCAGTAGCAGTAGCAGTAGCAGTAGCAGTAGCAGTAGCAGTAGCAGTAGCAGTAGCAGTAGTAGTAGTCGTAGTAGTAGCAGTAGTAGTAGTCGTAGTAGTAGTAGTAGTGGCGGAGTTAGTGGTGGAGATGGTGGTGGTGGTGGTGGTTCCTGGTTCCGGTCGTGGTAGCAGCGGTGGTGGCGGTGGCTGTGTTGTAGTACTATGGATACCTGCTGAAGCCCTCAGCTCTTGTTTGGTGGTACCCCGGCGCATCGAACAAGCTACAAATTACAGGCATGCGGCATGAATTGGTTACTGGAAACACAGGCAGCCACTGTCACCGGTACTGTTGCCCCGTCTCGTGTAGATATACCAATACACAGTGGAATAAGCAGTGAATATCAAGAATCTTGGTGACTGCGTGAAGGCGAAACCTCAAACAACTTCCAGCAAGACAGTGAAAGGAACTCGTAGAAATACGATCATAGTCTACTATCATAGTCCCTAGCATAGCTATATACAATAGTATACCACAAAACCTTATAGGCGACAATGGCTGCCCTCAGCTTCTTGGCCTTCAGACAGGGTCTTACCGGGTGCTTCTGTCTCCGGCTTTCCAGATAGTGCATGTACGGCTTGAGAGGAATCATTGCAATTTTTAGAGGAGGGGAGTTAATGACTGGGCACTATAAATGATGAAATCATAGGTAGGACAAGCCCAGCCAGGATACTTCTGGCCCTACCTACGACCAACTTTACTAACTCCCATTTTCATGTCAGAAGTGCGGCTACTGAAATTCGAGTCACGTGTCTGTTGCCGTTGCAATGGAAACGGCAACTGCCAGGACTAGCGGGGTCCGTAGCATGATAAGAAGCGCCCTCGATAGCCCAAATGTCGACTGCACGTCAGATCTTGGGAGAGTGTGGCAAAACGCGGCTGCTCCGACGCAGGCGGCAGAGACTTACGTTTATGGTCTAGAGTGCAGGTTTTGGTAGATTGTATGTTCCTGTATGCATGGAACTTCAGGACTGATGATTTAAGCAGAAATGCCCAAACCTACCAGCTGAATGCAAGATCGTTTGCGTACTTCGTGTCCCAAGCCCCAATTTTTGATCTTGAACTATCTTGTTCGTAGAATTTAACCCCTGCTAGTTTACCCTAAGGCTCCATGTAGCCATATAGTAAATACTTAGGCCTTCAAGTACCTATATAAGAACCCCTTTAAGGTAAGTACATACTATACGGGTACATGGAGCCTTAGGGTTAAACCCCCTAAATCCGAAACTCCCAAAGCCCAAGCCGAAGTTAGCCCTAAACCGCGCCTTCAGAACCCCATGCTGGGAGGCCTCAAAACTATGGAAACCTAAACCTTAAGCCCCCTTTTCGGGACCTCAAGAATTTCGGTGGTTGTCGAAATTATGGTCCCTTTTTGGGTCCCTATTATAATACGGCACCTATTATTTAGGGTACCCAAAAAGGGACCTTAATTTTGACAACTACCCATTTGATGTTCAGGTGCATGTTGGGGCTCATCAGTCGGAGCAGCTGCGGAACAGAGCTGCGGAAGCCCTGCAGGCTGATCTGAGGTAAGCGAACTCCCGAGTTTGCTGCGCTTGGAATGCAAGGCTTCAGGAACCTAGGATTAAGGTATAGGAGGTTAAGAGTTTAGGAGTAAGGGTTTGGGGGTGTTTAGGGTTTTGGGATTAGGGGGTTTCGGAGTTTGGGATTTGGGGGTTGAGGGGCCGAGAGGCTTAGGATTGTTTTGGCCTTGTGGGGCTTTGGGCTCGGGTTTAAGTTTATGGCTTGGGGATTTGGGTTTTAGGAGTTTTCGGCTGTGGGCGTTGAAACTGACGGTTCAGAAAGTTCAGGTGCAAAATCAGAAAGGAGGAACACAAGCGATTATATACCCCGAATTCTAAACCTTCAACAACAAGACCAAGAGTAGAAGCTATCTTCAACATTGAGCTGATGGCAATGATCCTGACAACACCAGCTCTAGCGATATGGAGTAAGAAGACCGCCAACGCTATCAAAATCTCAGGACCTTTGGGTTCAAGGAGCTCTTCTTGCACCAGCAACCACCTACTAGGCCACTCTCTCTCACTGGACTCGAATTCCATGCTGATGGATGAGATCTGTCTGGACATGCGGGTCGACAGATTTCAGCCACCAACCAGCTTCACGTCAATGTTGGTCGAATTGCACAGTCACTGCAGTGATATTGTCTGCGCGCCCCTCGGTTCCAGGGGATGAGGCCCTCCCACAAAGCCCAGCATGCAACACCACGTAGGAGGATGATGATCATGGTGATCATGCGGTTTGCATGGTTTGTAAGCGGCCGCTGTGCTATGACGACCATCGAAACATCACTGCAATACCTGCACCAAGATCATGATAAGGCTACCATGGTCATGGTCATAGTGATGATGGAGGTCGTGATAGCGGCGGCCGTCCACCACCACCACCACCACCACCACCACGTGGTGGTGGTGGTGGTTGATGATGACATACATATCACGTAGATTGAACAACATCTGATGACGATGATGATGTTGCTGATAATGACAGTGGCTACAACATAGACAAAAGCGAATCTAAAGGCTATGCAAGGGACGCTGCCGCGCTGATGACGGCGATGATGCCCGTGGCAATGAGAAAGCTCAAGAGCAGCCCTCGTGTTACCGCGAATACATGGCCAAATATGTTCACAATACACCTCCCAGGCGTAAGCAGCGATAATCAGATGAAGACTATGCGCGAAACAATACTATGCAACAGCGGTCTGAATTCATCACGCCGGTAGAAGACTCATACTAGCAAATACTACAAAACATAGCAACCAGAACGAACCAATGTCACAATGCAATGGAAATGACTTGAGAACCCATCCTAAGAGCTGAACTTGTAGCCTCCATCTGACAAAGCACATACAAGCCCAACCCTAAAGCCAACCAAAATACAAGGTAAACCGCGAAAGCCAAAAACCAAACCCTACAGCCCTAAACCCTAAACCCTAAACCCTAACCTGGGCATCCGGCCCCAGTCTTGGCCTCGCAGAGTAGGGGAACAGGGATTTTGCCAACCAGAAACTCCAAGCTACGTCAGGCTTGGGGCTCTTATGGTTTAGGATCCAGGGCTTGAGTTTGTTCTAGGATTTGGGGGGGCCTCAAATAGGGCCCTAATTTAGACTAGCAGTATTTCGTTGGGGGTCCGTTGCTAAGGATCGCTGCAATGACTATCGAGTGCCTTGAATGAATGAAATTCAAGACTTTGGTGTCGGGTGCAGGGTTTAGGGTGCCTCTGGGTTTACGGCTTCAGTGATTCTGAGTTCAGGGTTTGGGCTTGACGCTTGCGGGCTGAAAGGATTTCGGGCTTACGGGCTTGCTTGAGGTTAAAGGCTTTGGGGTTTGCTTTCGGATTGGGTTTGGGGCTTCCGGGTTTTGGGGTCTAGGGTTTGGTGTTAGGGTACACGATTTCAGGTGTGGGGGGGGGGGGGTTCAGGGAAGAGGATCCTTAAATCTGGTTTGAAAGCATAGAGAGCAAATAACTCGGGAAAAGAACATCTATACCCTGCTTTTTTCTTTAGCTGCCCCGGGCGCGGACTGTACAACGTCCCTCCCGTTGGCGACGCCAGATGTTTCTGGTCTGGCTTAAAACGCGAGCCCACCACTCTCTGTTTCCTGCCACCTCCCGCCTTTATGGAACTTTTATGGAACCGTAAACCCCGAAACTGTCCACTCTGCCTGCTCACGCAAAGCCGAAGTGACCAACGCTTCCGCGGGGTGCTCGCTCTTGGCTGCCGCCTTCATGGCTTGAGGTCTGGGCTTAATTAGGGTCTAGGGTTTATGGTTTTGGGGTTAAGGGCTTTGGAGTCGCGTGCCTTCTTCTGAGGTCGCCACTGTGGTTTTGAGGATTGGAAGATCCATGGTAATTTTGGGTCTCGGGCTTTGGACTTTTTAAGGTGAGGGATTTTGGTTGGAATTGGATCCACCGTTGTGTTGCAGTTTGGGGTTTGGGCATGAGCACGCCGCCGTCAATTAGCCAACAACGAACAAGCAGAGCTGCACCCTTTGGAGCTCTACAACCTATGGCTCAGAGCCCCCGCGCTAATCTGTGAATCACATCTGCCCCGTTAAACGACTGCACGCTCGTGCCTCCTGGAAAATGCGGACGGCCTGGCCGAATCGGACATCTGCAAAATGCTGTTCGTGGCTGCAAAGTTGGATTCGGGTTTAGGGCTTAGGCTTTACGGCATAAGCCATTTGGGTATAAGACAACGGCTTCCGAAAAAATAGCCCTGCTCTGCTCTGTGTCTTAATGCGCCCCTCAGCGGCCTCTCAAGGAAACCCGGACCGGCACCTCCTGCGTGCTGATCACGTCCCACAGCCCATCCGATGCCAGAACGAGGGAGCGGACAGACTTGTAGGGCGAGTGCCCCATGCGAATCACCCTGAGGCAGGAGAGGATGCCAATCTAGGGGCCTTCATATTGGGGTCTATCTATAACAGAATTGCAGGGTATCCAATATTAACTGGGAGGGATTTAAGGGTCTCTGGTTTTTGTGAGTGAATCATAAATCATAAGTATAGACTCAATCGCCTCAGGGTACTCATAAATCTACTTATGCACATAGAAACTCCACTCATATCCTTCAACAAGAGATGCGTTTTGTATCCTCTGAGGGGAGTCTGCTTCGCAGCAGCTGCAACGATGATACGAATCTCTGATCCCCAAACTCCATTTGCTGAACCCAGATGTGCTAGCAGTGGCTCAGTTCTTTGTAACCATAGGTTTGCTCGTAACGGGAGCATGGCGGGACCCTGCCGAGCCTCAACAACTTCGTGAATGCGTTTTTGAGCGCTACAGGTTTAGGCTGAGCTTCTTCTTAGAGTTTCGGATTGCAGCTTCAGGGTTCAGAGCTGCGTTTTAAGGCTTTATAGGTTTTGGGGTGTAAGCTTTGGGGTTGAGGGTTTGGGGCCGGCTTTCGCGAACTCAAATCCATGGAGCCCAGCATTTTTTCACGAAGCTCCCGACTTTAAAGTTGCCCACAACCCGAAACAATAACCTACTTGTCGGGTATCATGGGGAACCAAAGGTTAACCTTTTTTCATAATATAAGGATTATATAGGGATGATACTACCCCAAAAGGTTAAAGGTTACCTACTCTACTACTAGGATAATTGCCCACCCTAAGCCTCCACCCTCAAAGCCTTGGATTTTAGGCCTCAATGCCTTGGAAACGGATCCCCTGAAACCGGCTCCACACCTTACATCCGGTTGGCTGCTCATGCCAAAGACTTTCAGGTCCTGCGGGCTCTGTTGAAGTTATGGGGTTGAAGCTTTGCGGTTATTATGGGATCCCGTCAAGGGCTCCACAAGGGCTCCGCTTCGGAGACCAGGCTGGTCTAGGAAACCGGTGTGCGTGTGGGAGAACCCTAAACTCCTCTAATTTGCAATATAGGTGCCTTGATAATTAGACCAGGCTTTATAGGGCTACTTTCTACTACTACGAAGCCTGACTAAGAACGTATTCCGAGCTCTGTGTTTGGTTTCAGGGCCTAGTGCTCAGAGCTTGGAACTGGGATTGTGCACATGGAAGGCTGATATCAGACTTGACCTATAAGATAACCATTCTAGGCTTCTGGTCAGGAATGCCAAAGGCTCGAAACGCCAAGTCTGAAATCAGCCGGCTCTGCGTCCTTGGCGCCAAATGCGCGGGAGTATTGTAGCTGCATGGGCTGCTCCCCCAGTCCCTGCAAAAGGCTGAGATTGACTGGAGCAGGCTGACGTTTTTGCTCCAGCCCAGACTAGAAATCACCAACCCGAAACCCTAAACCTGTAAGCCTAAACCCCGAAGCGTAAATCCCTAACCCTGAACGCCGAACTGTCAAGACGGTCAGCCTGACAAAAACAGGTACGATTCTTGCTATGTGCACTCCTCTGGACTTTCAATCAATCTGAGCTTGGGGCTACTAGCTACTGTAGGTCCTTTCGTTTATGTCATTATTACTTCGTGTTGTTATTGACTAGTTTCGTTTCTGCTTGAGGTAATGCTCATGGTTCTTGGTAGGACGCGTTGACTGTAACGGCTGCCCTCTTTTGTCCTGCAAGAGTCTTCTGTACAATCTCGAATTATCGCGTGCGATCTCTACGCAACCTGACGGCATCTCTCAGCATCTGCACCTCAGCGTGTCAACACCGAACACGCAACCATTGAGCCCTAAGGCATTGATGCCTGTAGCCCAGCCCCAATACCTAAAACCCTAAACCCCTAAACCCTTAACCCTAAATCTTACTAAACCCTGCACACTAAACCCTCCCTCAACCGTTGAACCCTCAAACCCGGGTTTTGGCCCAAAGCCAAGGGCTAGGGTTGAGGGCTAGGCCTGTAGCCCCCTGTTGGGGTTAATTAAGGCTCTTGGGATGCAGCTGAAGGTTACAAGGGTTGGGTCTGGGGTGTCCTATGTTCTTCCAGATCATGACTGGCTGCTTGCCAGCTACTTTCGTCGTTGTTCACGCTTCTCGCCTATGTTCAGAGGAAAGGTTTACATTCGACGAGATAACATGCGCTTGAATCTTGCTGTACCTTGAGCCGGAGACTCCTTTGCTTAGGGCTCCGTCTAGCAAGGATCGCCCGCCTGCGGTGTAAAGATGAGATCCTTGCCTCGCGTACAGGTCCGTGACAACATGAGTAAAACCCTATCCAAGTAACTGCAATGCTGTGGCAGGCTTGGAAGCATCACGAGCCGGAGACACTGCGAGCAGGATGGTGCTACTTAGCCGAAACTCTAAACCCCAAACCATGACTGGTGCTACTACTATCTCGTTTCCACCTCTGTTGCTACTGTGCTATTTATACCCTAAAGCCCAGATTCTCTGAATTACTCAAGACCTAAGCGTCCGCACGCGCCCAGGATGGAGGCCGGCCCACTGGCCTGCAGAAGTTAGGGTTTAGGGTGCAATATAGGGACCTCAATAACTAGAATAGGGTTCCTTTACAGGTCTATAAGGGCTACGATAAGGGCGATTGTAAGGATTTAGTATAGGGTCCTTAAACATTTAAAATAGGGTTTTGGGGCCCACCATACTATAATCATATTAAGGAACCCCCAAAATAGTACAGGTAAGTATTAAGGCCCCTATAGCAGGACGAAGGGTTGAAGGTTTTAGGGTTTAGGGCTTATAGGGTTAGGGCTTGTAGGGATGATAGGGTTTAGGATTTCAAGGTTTAGGGCTTATAGGGTTTAGGGTTAGGGGTTTAGGGTTTAGGGTTTAGGGCTCAGGGCTTATAGGGTTTAGGGTTAGGGCTAGGGTGTAGGGAGCCAGCCTTGTGGCCTGAGGATCTTCAGGGTGTCGGAAGGCACGACCTTAAAGACAGAGAAGCATCAGCCGCCCTAAGCCCTTGGCCCCTACATTCTACCACCCCTAACCCCTACACACCTAAACCCTTGAACCGCAAACCCTAAACCCCTAAACCCTGCAGCCCTGACCCCTACACACCCTAAAACACATAAACTTTAAACCCTAGACCCTTAACTTCTAAACCCTGAAAACACCCTAAAACCGGTCGTCGAGAGACGGCCTGCAAGTACTGCGCGCAGAGGAGCCCAGTGGGCGCGCACCACCGGATCCTCCGAAAGAGGCTGCATAACATTCTCGGGCTCTACAGGGGTTCTAAGGCTTCTATTCTATAAGGGTTCTGCAAGGGTTTATACAGGGCTTTTTGGCCTATGAGATTCATCCTTCTCGTTGGAGGTGTAGAGCCAGCCCCAAACCCTAAATCATACAACCCCTACACAGATTTGCAGTTTAGTCTCGGTTGGAGTCCTCCAGACGCAAGACTTCAAAAAAGCAGAAAACACACCCGAGCTCGGGAGGCAAAAACGGTGGTGTGATCCTCTGCTGTGGCTTACACCATGAGGGTCCAAGCTCTCGGCAACTCGGGCTTAGGCTTTACCTCAACAATGAAGAACCTACCATTTTAAGGACTTATATAAGGAAATCATAATAAAGGAGCCCCTTAAAAGTAAAGGTAGGTTCTTCAGGGTTAAGGTAGTGTTTGGAGGCTATAGGATTGAAGATATTGATCTTTTAGGGCCAATGGCTCAGGGTTCAGCTTACGTAAGTTTTGCACCCGTTGAGGTTCAAGCTTTCGACATTTTGGGCTTAGTGTGTGCAGCGCATGAGGATCAAGTCTTCGGTATTCAGGGTTTGGAGTTTGGACACCTTAAGGTTGAACCTTTCGGTACTTGCTATGCAGGGTTTAAAACAATAAGTGCTGAGCTTCCCTTATTCTGTGTGTGGGGTTTGGAGCCATTTCGGTATTTAGGGTCGAGGGTTTTATAGGTTTAGAGCCTTTGGGATTCCAGCTGGTAGTTTGGGTCTAACGTTTGGAGCCATGAAAACTGAAGCATTATTGAGGCACGGCTTTCTAGCCAGGAAGGATGTACATTCAAGCTATTCTGCCGATAATACTCGTAACCTGAAGCTCTTCTCCATAAACCTTGAATCCGAAGAATCCTAATATCCTGAACTGCCTATCCCAGCCATCCTTGTCGGTGGGATCTTCGTGCGGAGGTGCCCAGCCCGAATCCGTGATCTCGAAATCGAGATCCGATCGCTGGCAACTGACCTGGAAACAGCTATGAGACATGGGAGTTTCCGAAAAAATGAGACCCCAATATAGTACCCTAAATAGTAGGATTATAAGGATCCCAAAATAAGGTAGATATTGATTATTGAGAGTTGGAGATACGAATTCGTCTGACTCAGATACAATGAATACATATTGATTCATGCTTAAATTGCCTAAAGAATACGCCTGAAATCCATATCAGTATTCGATTGGGCCACCGGGGGGCCAAGAAACAAAGCAGCAACATGCAAATGGTTGCCACATGCTGCCGTAACGCTTGAGAGCCCTAAAACACTAAATCCCAAGAACCTTCAGCCCGAACCGGTAACTTTATCCTGAGAGCCCCTGAACCTAAACCCCAAATCAAGAGAGCCCAAGCTCAAATGCCTCGGCCAGGATGTAGCGACACCCAAATCTGTCCTCATCCACGTGGAGACCTGCAAATGTGTTAACATTTAGGGCACTCAGAGCCTTTAGTTTTAGGGTTTCGGGCTTGGGATTTGAAGGTTTCAGGTTCAAGGCTTAGGGCTTAGGGTTTCAGGTTCAGGGCTTGGGTTCAGGGTTCAGAGTTTAGGTTGCGGGCGTATGGCTGGGCTACAAGGTGTGAGGGTTTGTTCTGGCTTCCTGGGTTTCGGACTTTTCGAGAGTCAGGCCCGGGATCATGATGGAACTCAGCCAGTGGGCTGAGGGCAGTTGGCTAACCCCAACTTAATGCCTCTCGCATGGCTTAGAACCTACTTGCTGAATCGGCTGACCCAGCAAGCAGTCGAGGCCTACGGTAGAGCTCGTTGTGCATTGAGGTGAAGCCCCAGGATTCTCGCTCGAGGCTTTAGGGACAGGAGGTGTCGTTTAGGGTGCGAGGGCTTCGGTCGGAGCTTCCGGTTTGTCGAATGGCACGACGTTGAGAGTTGAGACTTGGTCTTTGTAGCTGGAGCACTTCAGGGTCCCTGTGGAGCCATCCTTATTCTAGGGGCCTCAATAACTAGAACAGGGTTTTGGGGTGTGTTATACCATAATTATATATATATACATATATAATAAGGAACCCGCCAAAATAACAGTGATACTTATTTAGGCCGCTATAGTACACATGCTTGCGGCATCTTGGACTCGTGGCCCACAGCTTCGGCGCCTGTGTACAGGTTCAAGCGATCCTGCCGAATGCCCGTTTCTTCCAGAAGCCTCAGCGCGAGGATAAAGGAGGTCAAGAGAAGGGCACACAGTCATACCGAAATCCATAAACCTTTGCCGCGGGAAGTGGTCGTGGTCGTCGTGGTGGTGCGGCAGCAGCAGGAGTCGGTCGTGGTGGTAGTGTGCTGGTAGCGGTGGTGGGTGTGGCAGCGGGAGCGTTGTTGGCCGACCCCAGTAGAATTACAGGTTGTGGCAGTATAGTAGTGGCTCTAGCAGTGGCAGCATTCAAGAGATATAGGAGATATAGCCGTCGCCCTTGGAATCGTCGCGACGGCGGTTGTGCTGCTGCCGCCGCCGCTGCCGCGGTTGCTGCTGCTGCTGGTGCTGCAGGTGGTGTGCGCAAGCATGCATGTTGTCACATCTCGGGCTTTGTTGATTTAGGAATCTGCCTTTAGATCTATGTTAGAGGTTGTATAGAACTGACACCAAGTTCCTGACGCGCGGACACCCGGTACTGAATTTGTCAAGCTGCTCCCTGTAAGCGCAGTCCAGCACGCTTCCGTCTGAGAACTTCCTGGGATCGGATGTAAGGGATTTTTTCGGGGCTCTATGAAGGTTCTAGATGCAGGTCTATAAGGGTTCAGCATGTGGTTTAGAGGGGATATAAGGGTCTTATATGGCTTCTTCGTAATCGGTTGAAACGGCTAGTCGTAAGGGTTTAGACGGCTTAGGGATGTAGGGACTTGGGATCTGGGTCTGGGGTCCCTAAACCCCAAGTCCTTGAGAACCAAACCCTGCACCGCGAAACACTCGGTCACTAAATCCCTCTAAGTTGACACCAGCAGCCAGGATGCAAAATGTGGCAATGGTCGTTGAAGGAATCAGCCCTGTCATTCCCTGAACCCTAGACCCTCAACCCGCGTCCGCTGCGCAGGGATGCACACAGCCAAGTAGCTTGCCACCCTTGGGGAAGCTCAACTTCTTGCTGGAGGATTCGACCAGGCAGACATACACCTAATTCTTGGGTGGTATTGGTTGGTGTAGAGTTGAGCGTTTAAGTGTGGGATTTGAAATATGCAAACTGCGTAAACTAGCATCCATTCATACCACCCGTATACACCTCCCTCAGACTGCTCTAGGGGTCCATCCCGGAAAGGCTTCTGAAAGTTAGGGGCGCCACTAGCGATCTGAAGGAAAAGGTCCCAAGGGCTGAGAGTTCGTACCACAAGTGGTTTGGAGTTTTGGCGAGTGAACCTCAAACGCTGTAACACGGGGACCTGAGCAATTAGACGAGAGCTCTGCGGGGCTTCAGACTATCAGTTTAATGGAAAACCATCCAAAAAACCGCTACTAATTACTCAAAACCCCTGAATACGTCTTCCAAATTGCAAACCCTGATACCCAAATCCTGAGCTTCAACCTGCAATCGCCACAACATTGAACCCTAAATAAACCCTACACCTTCGCTCTCAAGCCCCACTGCTGAGAGCATCGCCGATGCCTCCGATTCTGCATCCGCGCCCTGTAGCTAGGTCACAGCAACTGCAACAACGGCACCGGCAATGATGACAAGCATCATGAGACAAGTCGCCTTCTAGTCTCAGATATGACTGACACCAATGATACCAAAAAGCCCACTAGCATCGTAGCAATACCTCGTAACATTGATGCAATACTTTATTTACTTCCATGCAACTCTGTGGCGTCTCTCAAGACACCCTCAGCCGAGGTCCTGCTTCCTGAGCCCGAAGACATTCGGGGGGCCCAGCTATTCCAATACCGAGGAAAGCACATAAAGCAGATACCAACAAAAAATGAAAGCAACAACTCCTTGCTAAACGCCCTAAACCCTAAACCCCTAAACGCCTAAACCTGGTTTCACCCTCGCCTCCTCCTGCACCGATCGGAAGGCGATGACTCCAGCACCCCGCGGCGGGCGGCCGTGCCAGTTTCCACCCGACAGCGCCGGGACCTCCGTACATACATACATACATACACACATGCATACATACATACATGCATACATACATACATACGTACATACATACAGACCTACGCGCGTAGGTCCATCCATCCATGCATGCATACATACATACACGAACAGGTATATGTAAAGACATAGGCATAGGTATACACACAGAGTCAGAGAGAGAGTACAGTGTATATACATATACATACGTATACATTGTATATGCACGTGTATGTGTGTATATATATTTGGGCTCAAAAGTCACGCGAGCACTCTTTTTGACCGAGGCGGCGGTCATGATCAGCGCGCCGTGGTTGCACCACAGCACTGGTGAGACACCGGGGGGCCCAAAGTGGGCCATCTGTCTCCCGGTTC
>BGNK01001821.1:20364-111438 GCA_003297005.1 Symbiodinium sp. clade A Y106
TTGACCGAGGCGGCGGTCATGATCAGCGCGCCGTGGTTGCACCACAGCACTGGTGAGACACCGGGGGGCCCAAAGTGGGCCATCTGTCTCCCGGTTCAAAAGGTGCCACATCTCACCCGCGGGTGGATGGCACAAGGTGAAACTGCACCGCGGTGCGCCTCCCACTCTCAAAGCGCTCCCCACTGACAGGCCGCGGAGCGGTTGCCTACCGCGCTCAGCGCCACCCTTGAGACAGAAGGGTTTTGCACAGCTGCACAAAGTAAGGGAGGCGTGGGAGGGCAGAAATTGTAAGTTGTTGCTGCACCAGCAGTGCGCGGGCCTCATCAAGGTAGATGCGGCATGTTTTCTGGTCCGCCCACCTACCCATAAGNGACCACTGTGACAGGGCAGAGGGAAGTACCCTGCACAAAAAAGGGTCGTAAAGTGAAACACTCTGGGCTCTACCCCGACTGGTTTTGGTGTGGGGGAGAGCCACAACCACGTGTCCTGTCTGGAGGCAGGACACGTCTCTGGGCCTCAGCCCGTAAATCTCAGAGGTACGAAGGAAAAAGAGAAACTGAAGCAAAAGTGCAACGGCCAAGCGCCGCTGTCGCACCGAAAGCGCCACGCCTGCCATAGCCTGGACGAGTTGCCAAGGAACGGGCGTGGCGCGGCAGGGTTTGTAAACTTTAATCCAGTTGGAGTAAAGTTGCGTAGCAGTGTAGAGTCTCGACCGCAGTCGGGGGAGAAATCTTTTGAGTGCCGACACAGCGGCTCCCGCGTAACCCGGTGAGTCACCTTCCTGGAAGGATTCATTCATGAACTCTCCCAGAGTGTGATCGTCTCTCACCGAATCAGGGATAGAAAGATTCTCCCTCTTGAGGAAGGCAAAGAAACGGAGGAGGGCGCGACGATAGTTGGCTCGGGATTTGGTGTTCAGGCCTTGGAACCTAAGGTGGAGCTTAGGAGCCATGGTGGGGCGCAAACCTTCTGGACGCAGTGTCAGCGAAGTTCCACGCTGATATGGTCCAGAGTGCCAGGGCCTGCAGCTGCCCCCCAAGCTGAACAGCCATCATCCTCCTAGCCAACCTATTCAGTCGCTTGCTGTGTGCCCTCCCCTTTGCCATAATGTGGTACACCACTTGGGAGTCCAGGACATGGAAGAACCTGGTCCCCTGGGTGCCCAACTGCCGCGCACGGCGTCTGATCTCGGCCAAAGCCGCCAACATCTCCAACATGGTGATGTTGTCCTCGTTCTGCCACGCGAACGACAGCGTGTTGCGCCACCTCCAAAGGTGAGCCGGGTAGGGCACCATCTTGAGGTTATCAGGCTCACCTGGCGCCATGAGCCGAACCTCGGTGCCTCTGTAGTGACCCCGGCTGAGCATCTTTCGGAGGTGTCCTTGAGGGTCCTCAAGGATCTCCTGCGCCAACGGCGCGATGATCTCTGCCGCTGCCTCCGCCTCGGCGGGTGACCTAAGCTTGGCTGCGGCACCACGCAGCTGGGCCATCAGCTGCACTCCATGGAGCGATCGGTAAGCTTCCCAGGGATGAGCGGGGAGATCTCCCCGAGGTCCCGCTTGATCGCTTGGGCCAGGGCATCACACAAGCTGGGAGGGAACGTAAGTTCCTCGCAGCACTCGAAAGTGATCCGCCCAGAGCCCTCGTACCATGCTTTGGCACTCTCTCCATGCACTAGGCACTCAGCCCGATGAAGAGAGTTGTGCACAGCAGGGGAATTGTGCAGGATCTCCACCCATCTCTGGTCGCCTCCAAAGCAACAGAGCGGGAGGCTGGTGGAGAAGACCTGCCGCCTCTCCCTGAGCTCCTGCNGAAGAGAGTTGTGCACAGCAGGGGAATTGTGCAGGATCTCCACCCATCTCTGGTCGCCTCCAAAGCAACAGAGCGGGAGGCTGGTGGAGAAGACCTGCCGCCTCTCCCTGAGCTCCTGCTGCCCCGGTCCCCAGTCAGGACTCCTCCTTGGATGCCCCCACGAAGCGCCCGCGGAAGAGCATCCCTCTCTCTAGGCACGCGGCCCGGAACTGTTCGTGCTGAGGGCTCGCGATCCCTTCCTCGACCGCACGGAGGGTATTGTCGCAATTTCCAGACTGCCTAGGATGATGGATGATGGGGGGCCGCCTCGGTTTCCTCTCTCCGGAAGAAGGACCCCAATGGGGTCGGGAACCGCCAGTCGAGCGCTGCCCTGCTCGGCCGCGGCCGGTGCAGCCTCTGCCTGGGGGCCCTCGGCGAAAAAAAACCGGATCCACGGGGCCTCCTTTTGTTTGAGGTCCTCTCCTTCTTCTCCACCGTCCCCATCCATGGGATCATCCGGGGGATCCTTAGGGGGGTCGCCCCCGCTGCGCTCGGACTTGGCCTCTTTCTTGAGAAGGGTTTGGGGGGACGAGCCTCTGAGGAAGAGGCAGCCTTCTCCGCCGCAGCGGGGCTCACTTCTTCCCCTTCCCCTTCTTTCCTTCTCCCCTTCTCCCCCTGAAGAGAGAGCTGGAGTGGAGGTGGCTCGCTCTCGTCTTGCCTTCCTCCCCAACGGCCTTTGCCCTGGCCCCACGCCATCTTCTGGCCCGCTTCCTTCACCTTTGACTCCAGGGCCAGCTGGCAGGCGGCCACCTCGTCTCCTCTTTTTCTTCTTCTTTTTCTTTTTCTCTCGCCCCACACTCTGGTCCGCGGACCGGGGCTTCTCCGGGCTCCTGCCGCGGCTGCGCTCTGACCCCGACGAGACACTGCAATGCCCGTCAGGGTTGAGCCAGCGCCGCCTTTTCTTCTCAAGGGCGGCCTCCGCATCAGCGACAGGGCCCCCAGCCCTCTCCCGCGCACGGGGTTCTGGGGGACGACGGCCTTTCCGCTTCTCGGCCAGGATCCTCAAGCTCCTTGGCCAGGTCGTCCAGCTCTGCGGCGAAGGCCGCCGGCTTCCCTTCGGCGCCGGGGGCGTGGCCCCAAGAAGGAGCGGCAGGGTCCTTGCCCGCCGCAGCTGGTGGTGGGGGCTGACCGCCCAGCCGATCTAGCTCCCACTTTAGGTCCGCCGCCGCAGCGGGTTGAGCTAGCCACGCAGGCTGCTGAGCAGTCCCGAGCTCCGCCAAAGGGATGCTCCTAAGGGACTCGAGGTGGAACTCCAAGTCGGGGTGCCCTTTCGAGCCCCTGCAAGTAGCAGNCATTCCCCGTAACGGGCGGGGTCTTCACGCTCCTCAACTCTCACCAAGGCCATCCCCTGAGGATGCCAGGTGGAGTCAAGGAGCTTCAGCTCCAGGTAATCTCCGCGCGCAGCGGGCAGGCCTTTCCAGGAAAGCCTTTCCATGCCCCTTCGTCCTCCCGGGGGAGGAACCAGGGGCCCGGCATGGCTCTGCTAGCGCGCTACGCGGTCATGCTTGAACAAAGCGGCTGCGCGCGTCATGACGCCCAAAGTAAATGTCATGCTGCGTGCGCGCCGCTGGNCTCTGCTAGCGCGCTACGCGGTCATGCTTGAACAAAGCGGCTGCGCGCGTCATGACGCCCAAAGTAAATGTCATGCTGCGTGCGCGCCGCTGGTGCTCCTACGCTTGACAACGGCCCAATATACATACATACATACATGTTCTACACATGGACTCTACGCCCCAAAAGCGAGAACAGCGAGATTGACACATACACACAAAGTTTTAGCATCTTGCCTGAGGGGGCTTGTTGTGCAGGGTTGATGCATTGTCGAGCTGTGGTCCAGGATGTTTGTCGGGCTTTTGTAACGGAGAACGGACAGATCCTCAGAGGGTTCAGGGTTGGGCGAGTGTGAACTTCTCGAAGGTGTAGACAACTCAGTACTTGTGGTGGCCTCGAAAGCTGCGGGTTGACACGCTACTGACACGTTGACAGGGGATGCTCAGCCGTATTTTCGGAGAGAGCTGTATGACGCAGCATTGGCTGACTTCAAGAGCAACGACTGGCCATGACGGGTCAAAGGCATAAGTCGAACTTCTCGGTACATGCTTGCAGAGTTCATAGCTCAGCCCGTTGAAGTTTGTGGAACCGGTTGCCGAAAGAGGCCTAACTGTTTCTGTAAGCCGGGTAAAGCAATGACGAGACATCCTGAATGTAATGTACATGTTCAACTCCAGATCCAGGGAGCGACATGTTACAATGGTGACAACTACAGTCTTATGTTCACGTCCTTGTCTTTTCACGAACTTATGTGTGTATATGAACTGTCGCACCCCACCTAGAACGGATCAACGGCGAGACTGGCTGACGACGAGGGCAAGGTAGGGTGTGTAGACTTCAGTGCTTCGGGTTTGGAGTTTTCACGAGTTTGGGGTGTAGGGCTTAGGATTCAAGCTCAAGCTCTAGCTGTAAGCCCAAACATCCCAAAGCCTCGAAGCACCTTACCTCCCAAGCTGCGACTCCATCCGCACAAAGCTTAAACCCAAAACGATTACAGTCCCAGACCCTACAAAAGCCCAGATTCCCCCAACCCAAGCGCTACTACGCCCTGAATCCCTCAACCCTAAACCCCAATCCGCGAATCCGAAACTCCAAATGCCTGCATGGAGGTGATTCAGAAACGAGGAGACTTGAACCAAAAATGAGAACTAAGGTAGAAACATACTTACATGACTGAACACACAAACAAGCAAATGAGCCACCAGACAAGAAGTACACAAACCCAAACAAATTAGGTGAAACCCTAAACCATAAACCCTATAAATTTAGGGGGTGAGAAAGAGCGATTTTAGCGGGCCTCCGGCCAGGCGCCCCGGGCCGCCTGCGAGGCCTCGACGAGACAAGGTGTTGCAGCGAGCTTTAGGGTCGGAGGTTCCTTGGAGGGTCGGGGGACTTACTAAGTAGTCAGATTGAAGAGTTATAAGTACCATAACCCCAATTAGGATCCCTTTTAGGGTACTTATAACTCTACGTACTTATTACCTACTTACTGTCCCCCGACCCTCCAAGTAGGGCACCAAAATGGACCCCAACTTTAGGGAACTACCCATATAGGCGATAATATACGGCTCAGGCTAAGCGGCTTAGGGTTAGGGATTCAGGATGTGGAGGTTACTGTAGGGGCCTTAATAATTAGAAGAGGGTTTTGGGGGTTCCTCATTACCATTATAGTATAATATACCCCCAAACCCTGTTCTAATAATTAAGGCCCCTCCAGTAGTTTTAGGATGTATGGAATTAGGGATTTGGGGTTCGGTCTGGGAACTCGGGGTTCAGGGATCGTGATGTTAGCTAGCTTTTGATGGTTTGGGAATTGCAGAGTTTCGTGCGTGAATTTTCCTGGTGTGCTGCTTTAGGGCTTCAGTTTGGTGATTTGGGGTGCTGGGGAAAGGACTGCGTGCTTTTTGGCAGTGTCAGCGTGAGAGCTGCGCGGAGGATTATAGGGTTTAGGGTTTTTGGCATGTGTTTGGTGCGTGTCTGTGTGCGCATGTACAAGGGTTTGTGGCGCGGAGCTTCTGGGACTCTACAGCTTTTCAGATATCAAAGCTTACGGCTCTGGGGCTTTGGGCTTAAAGGTCTAGGGTTCCGGGAGTTTGGATGTTTGCAGCTTTGGTTTAGGGTTCGGACGCGGGTCTAGCGTTTAGCAAAAGAAGAGGGTTGGGTGGTCTACCCTAAGCACTCAATTAGGGTCAAATCCTATACTCCAAAACTTAAACTCGAGAATTACCGGGCCAGCGGAGGCCGAGCTTGGCGGGTTTGGGGTTTAGGATTTCCAAGCATTTGTTCAAGTTGGATTTGTTCAGGGTTTGGGGTTCAGGGAACCCCTCAACCGGCCTGAGTCGCTGCGGGTGGTCGGGCAGCGACCACCTCAGAGGGAGGTAGCCACGCACTCGGGCACCCTAAACCCTAAACCCTAAACCCCAAACCCCAAACCCTAAACCCTAAACCCCAAACCCCAAACCCCAAACCCTAAACCCTAAACCCCAAACCCTAAACCCCCGGTGCTTCAGAGATGCTGGGTGCCACACCCTGGGGTCCGGCCCGGACCCTGATGGCAACACAGGTCCTGCTGGCGCAGCTCTTGCGATTGCTTACAGAAAAAAAGGGGGCCTTAATAATTAGAATAGAGGGTTCCTTTAGAGGGTTCCTTTAAAAGGGGTCTATAAGGGATCTATAGTAGAGTTCTATAATATAGGGGCTTAATAATTAGAATAAGGTTTCGAGGCATATTATACTAGATTTATGATAAGGTGCCCCTCAAATAGTATTGGTAATTATCTAAATTTAGGCTCCTATATTAGGGTTTGGGGTTTAGGGTCTTGTGACCGCTCGAACTTGCTCGAGACATCCGACCTGGTGGATAGGGGCGGCGGCCGCCCATTGAGAACATTGACCTTAGACAGGGTACGACCGCTAAGTACTGTCTTGTGGCAGCTGCTCTTAAGACTCAGATTCAGAAGGGGAGAGCACATGACTGTGTATGCTGTGCTTCTACAGTCCACGAAAAGGAAGCAGACACAGAGACTTATGTCTGCTTCCGTCAAGATGGACTCCAATCCCTGCATGCACAGTAGACCCCCAACTCAAAACCCTAAACCCTCTAATGCCCCATATAAGCCCTGCAACATCCACAGCAAAAACCTCGACTCCCTGCATTTGCAAAGACATCGCTGCTAGACAAGGGGCGCAGCGCTTTCGCGGCTGGGCCCGTAGCCTTCTTCGGTTTGGCATTTCGGGGCTTTAAGGTTTAGAGATTTGGATTTTCGGGTTTGGGATGTGAAGCAACTAGGAGTTCTGGGGCTTCGGCGCAGGAGTGTAAAGTCCAGGGTTCCGGTCTTAGCGTTTGGGATTCTGGATTCGGGAAGCTGGTCCAGGATTCTGGGTCTCGGGCGTGGGATTGTAGGGATTTTGAGGGGCTGGGTTTTGGGTACAGGATTGAGGGGTTGCTTTTTTTCAGGGGTTGAAAAGTTTCCCCTGGACCCTACAATCCCTAAAGCCCTAAAATCCAAAACCTCGACAAACCTGAACCCCAACACCCACGACCCGAAACTCCCTTGCGCATATCTCGCCCGAATCGTCCGCAGTGAGCCTCAAAAACAAATCTCCAAACCCTTAAACCCTAAACTGTAAACCCTGCAACTCCAAACCGTAAAAACCTCAACAACCCTAAACCCTAAACCCCAAACCCTAAACCCTAAATTCCAATCACTGACCTTGAAGCTCTGCAAAAACTCCGGAAGGCTCGGTGCCAGACCTTCCCCGGCGCTTCTTTGCCCAAGCGCTCCTTAGAGTAAGGCTTTGAGGCCTTAAGGCTTCAGGGTTACGGGGTTAAGGGTTCAGGATTCGGGGGGTTTAGGGTTTAGGGTGTTTTGGGTTAAGGGTTTTGGGTTTCGGAGAGATAATAAAGGATCTAGGCTTTCGGATTACAGGGTTTTGGGTTTAGGGTAAATGCTTTGGGGGATAGGGGTTGCAGGGTTGAGGGCCTCGGGTTTAGGGTTTAGGTTTCAAGGCTTCAGCGTTTGGGAATAATTAAGGCTTTCAGGCTTTAGGGCTACAGGGCTTGTAATGGGCTGTTTGTACGGCTTTTTGGGTTTTACACGGTTTGGGACTAACAAGGACTTCGAGGGTTGGAGGCTTAGCACCCAGGATTTGCGCGCTCAGGTTTCACCACCCAATGATTGAGAAGTTAACCCAAAGACTATGCAGACTTGGGGAAGCAGCAGCAGAAGCAGCAGCGGTAGTAGTAGCAGCAGTAGCAGCAGTAGCAGCAGCAGTACCCGTACCAACAGCAGTAGCAGTAGCGTTAGCAGCAGTAGCAGCGCCAGGAGTAGTAGCAGCCGTAGCGTTGAATTTGCAGTAGTAGTCGTCGTCGTAGTCGTGGTCGTGGTCGTAGTCGTCGTAGTAGTAAAGTAGCAATAGGAAGACTAAGAGTAATACCTAGATCAGGATTGCAGGCAAAACTTATTCACACTAGTTGCTCAGCTCTCGGTCTTTAACCCCAAACTCCCCAAACCCTAAAGCCCCAAACCCTCAGCCCTAAACCTGAAACCCCAGGTCCTAAACCCCAAATCCTAAGCCCAAAAGCTTAAGCTCCAAATCCTAAACCCCATAGCCTCAACCTGAACCCCTAAATCCCAAATAAAACCCTAAACCCCAAATAATAAACCCTAAACCCGAAACCCCGCCTCTCTCTCTCTCTCTCTCTGTACCTATACTATTTTGGTGGTTCCTTGTTATAGTTATAGTATAATGGGCCCCAAAACCCTATTCTATTTATTAAGGCCCCTATATTTCTCCCTCTGGTCGACGGTGTCTCGCCACTTCCCTCCCGGCTTGGTGCCGTGCGACCCCAGCGAGTGGTCATCGCAGCAAACGTTACGAAGTCATGGACGTTTCTGTAAGGGTTCTACTGGGGTCTTCGGGATTCTGTATAAACTGTTCTAGAAAGGGCTCTATAAGGGTTCTACCAGGGCTCCGCCGGGGTTCTAGAGGGCTTCTTTTGGGTTCAGAGCTTCCGGGCTCGACTCATCTCAGCAGTGCTAGAGTGGCCAAACTAAGAAAGGTGTATTGATAACCGGTCAGAATACCCATTCATTAACTTAACGAGTACACATCTTATGTCGTTCGGTTAAACCCTAAACCCTAGACCTCTCAATTAAACTTGTATGTCTTACTTCCGGGGTATTCAGCACTGGAAGGCTACCTGGTGCCTGGGCGGCCGAAGTTCATGGATGATCGCACATCGCATGCAGCTCGACTTCATCTACAGGTTTATTATGGCTTAGGGCTCAGGGCTTTTAGGGTCTGGTGGTTTAGGACATGGCTTTGAGGGCCAAGGAGGTGTTGGAGTTTTGCGACAGTGTTCAAAAAAGGCGGGCGGCAGTAAGACGCAAAGGAGCCTGCGGCGCGATTGTACGAGCTTGCTGGTGAACCCAGCTGGCTATGAAAACACACTAAACCCTAAATCCTCCAAAGCCGTAAAACCCCAAAAATGGATGAGCAGCCCAAGCCCGCCTTTCGCATCATGAAATCCCCGCCGCGAATGAAGGGCTTGTTGCCGTGATTTCGCCTGGCATGACACGAACCAAGGACAAGACTGCTGACAGGAACAGCAACATCGAACTAGTAACGACTACTACTGTTCAACTAAAGCGGTTCAGAGACAAAGCAGACGCACTTGGCAAGGCACTATTCGTACCTGCTGCCTGTTGCATGGTTGTTCGTGCAAAGGCTATCACCGTCATTTCTATGATCCATCTAACACACCCCGAAGACTGACAAAGGGAGCCGGATCATAATCATACCCACGTTGACGATGTCATCAAAGGTGGGTCAGGGCTGTGGGTTTAGGGTTTAGGACGATGCACGTGACGATGGAAACGATGGCCAGGCAAATAGTGATTGTGACTCACCACGCACCTTCTTATCGCTTCTTTCCACTCATCACATTGGGCTATTGCAAACGATCGGACGGGTGCCGTTTAGACTTATACCCATATGAAATGCCTGCAAGTAGAAGCAGCAGCCATGTCAGTAGTTTTTGTTGTCCTCGCCGTCGTAGTAGCCGCAGCGGAGTCACACAAATGTCATGAACCGATAAGTACTGAAGAACACGAACTGACACCAGTTGGGAACGTCCGCATCTCGCCTTACACGCAAAGCTCAACTTACCAGCCGCCGTTCAATCAGCCGGGGGCTCAATCGCACTACCAGGCCGCCACATTGCCTCAGTAGCAGATGGTGTGATCTAGGATTGGAACCGGGTTCCGGGGTAGGATATGCCACAACTCCCGTAACAGTCTAGGCATTTGTTAACCCCTCCCCCCCCCCTCCTCAGTCATTTACGCCCCCATGTGAAAACTCAGAGCCGACATCTTCTCTTCTCTTCTGCCGCCAGACGCGGGGATCACTGTTAGGGTATTAGAGCTTAGGGCAATTCAGGGTTTAGTCTTAGTGCTTGGGCCGTTTGGGGTTTAGGGCTTAGAGGTTAGGCTTGGCTATGATAGCTGGCCTGTCGACACACGAACCTATAGTGCACTTGCATTTTGGCCCATTTTGGCGGATAGCACTAGTCACTAGTACCAGCACCTGCTATGAGTCCACTCAGAGAAACAGTCCTTTTCATGCGGCGGCGAGGGTCTTTGCATCAAAATCTTTAATTATGACACTGAAGCGGAGTCCTTTCAGCCACTCAAAGACCAAGCCGCAAGTAGTTGCATAAGTATGCTGTTAGTTCAGCTGCGTTGCTATTCCTCTTCCATGTGGTCTGTCCACATATACAAACACGAAACAGGAGCATCGTCAGCCCCTGGCACCACTCTGCCATCTTCGACAAATCCCGCTTCATCCTGCTACTGCTATACTTCATTCTACTGCAACGGTTATCGCTACTGCTACCACTGCCGCGGCCGCTGCCACTACCGCTACCGCCACCACTACTGCTACCGCTACCCACTACCGCCACATTACGACTGCTACAACGGCGCCTGCTACTACAGCGCCTACTCCTGCAACAGTATTATAGCAGTAGCAGCAGCAGCAGCAGCAGGAGCAGGAGCAGGAGCAGGAGCAGGAGCCGTAGCAGTAGTAGTAGTAGTAGCAGTAGCAGTAGCAGTAGTATTAGTAGTAGTAGTAGTAGTAGTAGCACAGGAGCACAATAGTGGCAGGTATGCAGCAGCAGCAGCAGCAGCAGCGGCAGCAGCGGCAGCAGCAATATGTGTGGTCCTTCACCATCGCCCTGTCACAACTCTAAACTCCGAAGAATCTTCGCTGGCTACATGTACATGTGGCATTCAAGGCCTCACGAGATGCCTGTAAAGGGCTGGAAAGGTCAGGGAAAAACAAAGTCGAAGAGGTGGCACGAAGAAGAGCTGCAAGCCGCAGCTACAACTTCCGAGGCACAGGATACAAGTATGACTGATACTGTTAGGAGGAGTCTCGAACTGGGACTGCACCCCATTTCATTTTTAAAACGACACGCATGCGTTCATGCGGCCTCCTCTCAAGCATTGAGCTCAGAACTACATTAGTGTACATAATCTGGGCTGTCCTGAGAGGACTAAGCTTAAAAATCACGATTCCCTGTTAAGAATGTTCGTCCCGGAACAGCCCAGACGTAGCTCATTTTCTGCAATGGAAGAGGATTTTTCTGAGGAACCTGCAGGCAGCCTGTACCGGCTCTCCCCCAGCATCATACCGTAGACATAGCACCCGCTGTCGACTTACTCCCAGGCTGGTCCACGCCGCAGTTCGACCTTCTTCTGAAAAGCATGCGGGTAGGTCGCCACAGCGATAAGGTAAGCCTCAAGCTCCTGGACATAAAGCTCGTGAGTCGCGCGAGTCGGGTAGAGCGCATCTTGAGGTGGTCCTGGGATGATGCAAACCTTGTCATGGCGAGACATTCCTTCCCTGGTGCAGCTGCCCCCACAGCCCATCAAGGCGACTCCGGATCTCTGGAAGTCTCTGGGCCAGCTGTGCCTACGTTAAAAACGACTGAAAGTGAGCCATTCATTGGTCGAAGTGACATGCTCTGACTCTGGCACAAGTGGCACCTTAGCGGCAAGAAGGTCGAGCTGCTTATGGCATAAAGGCTCCCAGCTACACTGATCTAACCCCAAGCCTCGCACACTACATGAAGGAGCAGACAACGCACTATCCTCCTTCTCGCCCTACCTCTAACTTGCATACCAGAGGAGAAATCGACATCGTCAGGCCAGATACAAGCCGGAAATCTGAAAGCAATGTTCCGTCCCAGCCTGCTCCTCTAAACGATCCCCACGCCATTGCATGCGAGGTATAATGCTCCACACTGCCGTGGCCCCTGATTCTAGAAGACGTCGTAGCATGCGTAAGTGCGGGTCCTCACTCTCAACCCCAATTAAACCGACATCCCCTAGGACCCAAAACCTGAACCCTGCACACTGAATCACTGAACCCTCAACCCCAAACCCTAACCACACCAAACCCTACACCCTCAACCCACCACCTAACCCCTGAACCCTAAACCCTAAACCCTAAACAGAAAGGACAGCTACCTTAGGGCTTCGGCTCAATCCGGCGGCGCTCGCCGTCCAGGTCTGGCCTGGGCTTTTCGTCAGATTCTGAGGAATGAGGGTTTAGGAGTCTAAGGCTTTACGGTTTAGGGCTTAGGAGTTTAAGGCTTTAGGGTTTAGGAACTTAGGGTTTGGGGTTTCGGAGTTCAGGGTTTAGGGTTTAAAAGTTCAGGCTTTAGGCTTCGGCTTTAAGTTATTGGGTTATTAGTTGGGGTCCTGGGTTTAGGGCTTTTAGGGTTTCGGGCTCAGGGCATTGGTTCATGAAACTTCTTGCTAAGGTCTCCCCTTTACCCCAGACCCTGATTCCCAGACCATAGCCTTCAGGACCATGTCTGAGCCCTCAGCTTGTGGTCCATGGTGAGCTGCTCCCCTTCGTGGAAAGCAAGGTCGATGTGGAAAAAAGTGCAACACCTAGACTCAGTAGATGATGCCAAGATGACTAGTTCATTGTTGGGATAGGATTAAAAAAAATTACATGTTTATTTTTATTCCTTATAACCATAAAAATGTAAAATGTGACCCAACTATGACAAAGATGATGGTCTGAAAGTTTGAGTTGGTGCCGAGCCGTGCTTATGAGCTGCATGTGCTTTGCGCTGCCGTTGCTGATGCTGTCTGCAAATCCTGTTGCTTTTGGTGCTGCTGCGATGTCCCTGTGGTGAGGACGGACACGGCGATGACGACAAACATGACGATGATGATGACGACAGCGACGAAACAAATGATGATGTTGCTGCCGAAAATGGAGATGACGGCTGATGATAGCGATAAACAGATGATCGCTACCAGCATCATTACGATGATCGGCATGACGATGGTGGCGGTGGTGCCGATGTTGGCAAGGACGCGACGAAGTGATGGGATGACGACCTTGACGACAAGCATCTTGATGCTGCAGATGCTCCTGGTCATCATTCACCATGACCCTCATCAACATCACCATGGAAATGAACACGATGGCACGGCGATGACGACGACACCACGATTGCGTCACGGTGGCGCGGGTGGCGAAGACTGCCACCCGCGACGACGAGTTGAGTACAGAGACGATTACGTGCGAATGACACGGAAGATGAAGATGAAGGTCGCAATGTTATTCTTCGCTCTGCTGCCCTATGCACGGCTCTGCGCCACACTGCCATCATTTGCCACTTTATAAACAACTGCTCACCTAAATTTTAAGCCCAAACTCCAGCCTGAAAGCTCCCCGGCTCGCCCCTCGTCCTCCTCGTACGCAAGCAGATGGGTTTGAGCAGTTGAGGTGTTTAGACCCGAATAGGGGCCTTAATAATTAGAATAGGGTTCCTGTGAAAGGGTTCTACAATATAGGGGCCTTAATAAAGGGTTGAAGGCCAAGGGACTGCCAAGGGCTTCCGGCTGTGTTTTGAACTTCGGTTCTCTGCTCTGTTTTTGGGCCTCAGGCTGCCATCTTCTAGCTAGCAAGACCCCCACATTCTGACCCTAAACCCTAAACTTTAAACTCCTACACCCCACACGCCTAAACCCCAAACCCTGGTCTCGTAGCAAGACAGGACCAGTGAGACCTGAAACAGAAACACTTGGAAAAAGCTTCAATGTCCCATCTCTATGAGCTCATACGGAGACAAGGGAGCTAAGGTTGAGAGTTTATGGTAGGGAGTTCGGTTTGGGGTTGAGGGTTTGGGCTCTAAGAAGGGTTTTGGGGTTGGGGATTTTGCGGGTTCAGGGTGACAGTGGCGAGTTCGGCGGTGTAAGGTTTGCAGAATGGCTCCTTTGCCAAGATGATTCGCGAATCTCCCAGATGTCCAACCACCTCAGACGCCCATGCAACATGTGTTTTGTCGTTCTTCTTTGATAGCTTGGGGGGCTCTCGCTTCAGGAGTCCTCATAATCAAGATCTTCCTATCTGGCGTCTCTGTCGAGGTATGACACCATCACTTTTGGGTTTCGGGTTGTTAGGGTGTTTGGGCACCAGAGGTGCGGGAAGATGAGAAATCCTGCGCAACCCCAAACTCGAGAAACTAAGCCCTAAATCCGCGTCTGCTGATTGATCTTCTCTGAAAGGCAGACCTGCGCACACTATTTCGTGGGTAAGGTAAACATAACCAGTGTCCAAATCCTGGAAGCCTCCAAGTAGCGCAGGTGAACGAAGCAATCAGCAAAGACACTTGCCCGACGGTTCTTAGGGTTTACAATTCAGGGTCCAGGGTGGAGGGCTTAGCATTCAGCTGCTTGTGACACAACTACTCAATCGAACTATCCAGACAAGCAAAAAAGCAACAAACAAACACACAAACACATAAATAAACGAGCAAACAAACAGACAAACAAACGAAAACAACCTAATAAACGAACAAACTGACAAACTAACAAACCACACAAACTAACAACCAAAAGGCTAGCAGACAAACAAAATAATATAGATGCATACATCCAGCAGTCCAAACAGCACGAGCGCAGCAAAAACAACCACATAATTACATTATCCTGACAATACGTGTCGTGGCAGCAATGACAGCTGTGACTACAGCGGGACGACGTACTAACGGCGGTAGTAATCGTAGTAGTAGAGTAGCATGTAGTAGTAGTAGTAGTAGTAGTAGTACTAGTAGTAGTAGTAGTAGTAGTAGTAGTAGTAGTAGTACTAGTACTAGTACTAGTAGTAGTAGTAGTAGTAGTAGTAGTAGTAGCAGAAGCAGCAGCAGGAGTAGTAGTAGTAGTAGTAGTAGTAGTAGTACTAGTAGTAGTAGTAGTAGTACTACTACTACTACTACTAGTCGTAGTCGTAGTAGTAGCGGTAGTCGCAGTCGTAGTAGTTGTCGTAGTAGTAGTCGTAGTAGTCGTCGTCGTCGTCGTCGTCGTCGTAGTCGTAGCAGTAGTCGTAGTCGTAGTAGTAGTAGCCTTCTTAGCAGCAGCAGCAGCGACGGCGGCAATGACAAGTATAACACCGATCACCGGTCCCGAGACTCAGGCGAGGAGATCTCCAACGATAAGCACCGTGACAGACGTGCACGTCGCATAATGCTGCACACAGGGCTCGGCTGGGGTGTCGTCGACATGAGGTTTAGGGTTGAGGGTTTTAAGGGTTTAGGGCTCCCAAAGGAAACCATTGTAACCACTTACATTACCATCGTTGTCATCATCATGCCTACCGTCAAGATCCTCAATGAAGCCACACTGGCGACATCTATCAGCATCGACACAGTAATCAATCAGGCCAGGCATGAACTCTTGCAGCTCCATACATGTCATGTACATGAAAATGGCCTTGGTGTTTGAATGCGGTCGTTCGGTTCCTGCCTGAGAAGTTAGTCATGTTTCTCGGTTCTTTTACCTGAGGTCGTGGTTCCGGGCATTGGGTATTGAGTTATAGGTTCTAGACTCACGATGACAATCATACTGACTCGCAAGCTTCGCCGAAGCTTTGGAAACTCACTGTGGCTGGAGGTTTCGGCTTCAGCGTTTTGGGTCCGGTTTGGATGAAGGCTTTAGGCCCCAACCATTACGAACTTCGAAGTCGAACCTCACGCCACGAGGGTTAAGATCCTTCCCGGCCGATACATACGACTCCAGCTGCCTGGAAGAAGAACTTGCAACCCCCTACACTGCCGCCTCCCCCCACCCCGAAGCCTTTACCCTCAACCTTGAAACTCTAAACCCAAAACCCCTAAACTCAAGTCCTACACCCTAGACCAACAGCTTGACAGAAGCTGCCTGAGTGTGTCGGGCACAGTGGGCCAGCAATGCCTCGTCGGCCCACCCTGCAGCAGCTCAGAGTTTGGGGTTTAAGGGCCTTCAGTGTAGCAGGACAGCAAAGACCAGTGGCTCTCAGACGATTGCGGAAAAACCACCTGCACACTCACTCAGCACTCCCCTCGGAACTCTTTAAGAAGTGCTGAGGCCCCTGAATTCCGCAAACCTCCAAAGGCCCCACAGTTCTGAGAAGTTGGGGCTTCGAAGTACAGCCAGGATGCTGTACATGTCCCGGAAGGCTTCTGTCAGCAGACGCTCCTGCGCAGAGTTGGTAACTCCCACATCTTCCGAAGCAGGTTTGGGGTTTAGGTCGACGACGACTGCTGATGCTCGTGACGTGAAGGCGAGGTATGCGTGTCTCCGCATGTATATATGCTCCATACCAAAAACACACTATGTTTGTGCATATACATGTGTTTGAGTATGTACATGGGTAGATTTGTACAAGTGTAACTTCACACGTGCATGCACATATGCACATCTGTGTGTATACAAATATATACACATACACATACTTATACTCATATACTTTACATACTACTTGTTTACATACATACATACCTACCTACGTACATGCATACATACATACAGACATACAAACATAAATGCATACATACAGACAGACAGACATACATGCATACTTACTTACATACACACACACATGCATGCATGTATATATTATGTATGTACACGGACACACAGACACACATATATATATATATAGGTATAGATATAGATACAGATATAGTTATACATATACATATACAGAGGGGGGAGAACGAGAGAGACAGAGAGAGATGAAGACAGACGTGCCGATGAGCCGCGCCACTGACAGCGGTCCACGACAGGAAGCACCCTGTTCAGAACCTTTAGAAGACTAAGTAAGATACCAAGTCAGAAGAGTCACTATGCTCAGAGCAAGACGGTGAAGAACAGTACCGACAACGACAGTCGTACATGCCAGATTTTGAAGACTAGTATACCCTTCCGATGTCGAAGTAGCCGGTGACCGGATAACTGAAAGCCCCCGCAGTTGGCCTCATCAGCAGTCTTCAGTCCACCATACGCCTGTCGAAAGGCCTTCACGGTGCTGAAACAGAAACTACGACTCCTACTCCAGTCTACAAGGATCACGACGACTCCGACTCCACCTGTCACGAAGATTCGTGTAGTGGCAGTAGCATGAAGGGAATAAGGTGTTGCAGTTGTGCATCTGATGCGACGAGGCCGGGGAAGCAGCGTTGCGCCGATGTGTTCATTACCGCCTTGCTCACGCCTCGGAACTCCAAGGCTTGAGCACATTCCCCGGCCCGGAACCGAAACTTGAAGCCAAAAGACTCGATAAACCCTAAACCCCAAACCCTACACCCTAAGCCAGAAAGCCTAAAGCCTAAAGCTTAAACGTCAAACCCAACTCTCAAATCAAACCAAACGAACTCATTTGTAGCCTTCCAGCTCGGGGACTCCAGCAACTTTGGCACCACGAGGTCCTGCGGGGTTTAGGTCCCTGCGAGGATTCCACACGGATTCCACAGGCCCCCATGAAGATTTTATAACAGTTCTTTCAGCAGCGCAGGGTGTCACAAGAGTTCGATAAGAAGTTTAGAACTCTGTGATTCTACAAGGGTTCTACAAGAGGCGTCTTACAAGAGGCTTAGGTCTCTGGAAGGAGCCGACAAGGATTCCATGAGGGTTCTACAAGAGTGCCATAAGCGGTTGAGGTCTCTGTATGGCGTCTGCACGGACTCTATAAGGGTTCGAGACGGTTTCTCCATGTTTAGAGTCTAGGGCAGTATAAGTGTTCTAAGAGACTTTTCAAGGGGTTCAAAACGGGTGCCCTTAGACGTTTCGGAATTTACGGTTCGATGGTCTCGCAGGTTTTGGTGATTGTCGCGGTGCTTAGCTTTCAGGATAAAGGGTGAGCAGAACAGCACGGGTGAGACAAAATTCAGCACGTTTGTCTACGTACATAAGTATGTAATTATGTTTATGTTTATGTGTATGTATACGTATGTGTATGTGTGTACGTATATGTATACGTATCTGTACATGTATATGTATATGTAGATGTGAAGGTAGGTGAAGATGTAGATGCATACGAACGAATATATATATATATATATATATATATATATATATACATATACATGTATGTGTGAACACAAATGAGTCTTCAAGGTATTGTTCAACAATGT
Organism: Symbiodinium sp. clade A Y106; assembly: GCA_003297005.1. NCBI lineage: Eukaryota > Dinophyceae > Suessiales > Symbiodiniaceae > Symbiodinium > Symbiodinium sp. clade A. Next base: position 38,246 of record BGNK01001821.1, read on the forward strand.
GGCAGTCTCGGAAACAGGGTACCCCAACATAGGTCCTAGATAATTCGAAGTCAGCATAAAAACCCAGCTTTAGTTTAAGAAATCCCGTGTCAGTATTGCTAATCAGCTAATCTTAGGCTGAGCCAATCATGTGGCTGAGGGGGAGACAACCGGACGTCCTTCACAGAATTGGAGGCGAAATCGCCGACGGTGCCGTCGAAGACACTGGGCGAATCACTGCAGTGATTACTGGTACCGGCGCTCTGACTGCCATAGTCTGCCATAGTGCCATAGGTTCCTATACTCGGATCCGTAAACTCTAATTAACCCTAACCCGAGGACCGCAGACTAAGCCCTAAACCCCAAACCCTGACCCATCCAGAGGACTATGAGCCCTGAATTCCTAGGATCCCAATAAATTTGTTTACCTTGCAACCGGATCCCTGAGCCGAAACCACCAATCCCAAAGCCAGACTTCGCCATCTATACTTCTGGCAACGACGACGATGACTAAACCATGCAGCTACTGCTGGGACTAGCCCCAATACTAGATTAACTACTGCTGGTGGCAGCGGTAGCAGCAGTTCGCGAGGACGCCGCAAGCTCACCACGACGAGAAGAACAGCAGCACATGTGGTGTCTGCTCGTGGCGCTTGACTGGGAGCATTGACGGTTTAGGATTTAGAGTTTATGACAAGCGACAATATGGCTGCTGTTGCGATTGCCGAGCATTCCTCTTGCCATGTGGTCAGCACCAGGATCACCGAGTAACAGCTGGAAAACCACGAAGGAAAATCACGAAGTTCCAACATCATGCTGTGTGGATGGTCCAGTGTCTATGATGTCGAAACGTTTGACGGTCTTAAGGCCGTGAGCTTTATCCTGAGTGCCTACACCTCCCAACCTTAAAGCCCACAATACCCCATGCAGCCGCCCAAAGACTCCACGATACCCCCCCCCCAAACCCCAAGAGAGTCTCCCGGCTCTGCTCAGGCCACGGCCCGAAAAAAGAGTTCGGCACATCAAGCGTAGGATCGAGGCAGGGTACCTGGGATTGGACAGACAACACGCAAAACTGCACTTCACATATATATATATATACACACATACATATACGAACATATACATGCACATACATACATACGTACGTACATATGCACAGATGTACGTACATATATACACACACAGATGTACATACAAAAAAGTACTGAAGTAGAGTACGTAGGTCTGTTGACATCAAGGCTTGTTTGTTGACTGCAAGGGATTTCGGTAGTCAAACTCAGTCCAACTCGGTCCTGAACGCGAAAATCCTCAGAGACAAGGGCTTCAGCAAAAGGATGGTTTTTGAAATACTGAAGAGGGTGTATAAAAGCCCTCTTCCATGAAAATCCTGCACCGAGGCTTGAATTTGGAGGCTGAGGGGAGTGGCAAGGATGCTGTTGGAAAGAATCGTAGATCCGACCTTTGTTGGGTGTGCGCATATTGCGAACAAAGCCGAATCACCCCACACAAAAGAAAGCAACAACAAGAAAAGAACAACTCGCTTGAGCAGCTCAGAACGGGGCTATTGTGTATCGGTCCTCCTGGGTCTTCCTTGGCGTTTTGTGCTCAGAGAGCACCCCTTTGGGAGCTTGCGGGTTTAGAGTTTAGGGTTGAAGGGTGAAGGTTTAGGGACTCGGGGTTCAGGGCTCAGGGCTTAGAGCCTAGGGTTGCGAAGGCTTTGCGTCGAAGACGTAAGCTTCAGGGCTTCAGGATCCAAGGCTCAGGCTTCAGGTGCAGGGCTGAGTTCGGCGATAGTGGCAATAATATAGAGGCCTTAATGACTAGAATAGGGTTTTGGTGTATATTATACTTTAGTTATAAATAATACGGACCCCCAAAAATAGTATAGGTAATTATTTAGGCCCCTATAGTAGTCGTGCCTATTCGCTGTGGGCGTTGGTGGCTCTTGGGGCTTTGTACTTTGGGTTAATCTGAATTGTCCGTTTGCGATTCATGGCCATGATGAGTCTGTTGGTTGCACCAGCGAAAGACGGTATGCAGCCAGTGTCCTCGCAGCTTCCACTGTCTTTGGACCACTACTCTCGTCGTCATGTTGGTTGCCCCAGTATCCTTCTATACTGCACCTTGCTTTCCATAGATCTCTGGCTGCGCTTCAGGAAATGATCCTGATCCTCCCAACAGGTGCCGTCACCATCACTTCCCTAAACTGTTCCGTCTAAACTAAACCCTGCACCCTAAGCCCGAAACCCCGGCCCCGGAATGTCCCGAGCCTACAGCAGCAATGTGTACATGGTCAGAAGGCATTAAGCAACATGATGAACGTGGGCACAATGCCAGGCGAGACCAACTTTATACCGAAGCCCATCGCCGGACCAAAAGGTCGGTCAGTGACTCGACAATAGCAGTGACCGTAGTTTGAATCAGCATTGCCCATGAAGTAAAGGAATCATGACCACAGCCCCTGCAAACAAGGCGTCGCAGAACGAAAACCAGACAGAGACGCATGACAAAAGGAACCGTGCACCCCAAACCCGAAGCGATAAAACTGCTAAACCCTAAACCCTAAACTAAACCCAAAGCCCCTAAACCTAAACCCTTAGCCCTCCGCCTATCTCCGATGCTTTGGTACGCGCAAACTGAATGGCCCTTCCTGCAGGGCTCAAGGCTTTCGGAGCGGGGGTGTTTCAGGTGCAGGCTCAGGGCTTTAGTTTAAGGGTTCCGGGTTTTCAGGGCTGTGTGGAGTCTCGACAGTTTTATGAAGGTTCGTTTAAATTGTAGGTTTCCGGCGTGGTGTTGAGAGTTTAGGCTTCAGGGATTTAGGCTCTCGAGCTTCTGGCTTTGGTGCGTGGTGTTTAGTCTTGAGGTTTCGGGGTCCTACTTTCATGCACGTTTAACTACCTGTCTATCTTCTTGTGATGATTACTTGCAGTTGTCTGTGCACCCGTGTACATCTCTGTTCAGTGACCGATTGGTTGATTGGTCGGCTGATTGACCGATTGATTGGTTGACTGATTGGTTGAACAGCTGGCAGATCAACTGATTGGATGGCTGGCTGACTGACGGATGGATTGGTTGATTGACTTAGTCGCTTTGAGTATTTACGTGTACATTTTATCTCCCGAGCTAGTTCTTTTATCTGTCTACCCAGCCCTAGCACTGCATGTAAGCGTCCCGGTCCCGGTACCCGGGCACTGTGTGATGGGCACTGCAACCCAAGCAGGGTGCGGAGTCGACTCAGTGACCTCGGCAAAGCAACTGAAGGATCCGAAACTGCAAAACAACGAAAACCTCAATCCTAAACCCGTTTGGCCCGTTTGATCACTCTGTGTACCGTGAGGAGCGTAACAAAAATCAAATGAAAGATCCTGTATAGTTTAAGGCTGAGGAATGCACACCTCAAGTCACAAGGAGCCCTTTCTAATGTTGAGGTCCAGTGCGTGGTTAGCGGCTCTAGGACGCTCATCAGAGTTCAGGCATAGGCGGCCAAGGTTGGTTTGTGGCTGTGATGCCCGACAACTCTGGCTTCAAGTGCTCGGAGAGGACTAACAAGTCGTGACATCCACGTTAGCAGCTACTGTCCCCTCACACTTGCAGACTACGGGTTGCACGGAGCTTGACAGCCCCTACAACCTATCCTAACCCCTAAACCCGAGGCCCTAAATTCTATATCTCCCGAGGCAGCTGCACGGCTTTTGACCTCGTCGAGCACGCTACTTCGGCTCACCTGAACCAGCGGCACCTGAGCGCGGAAATCGAATAATCTGGGGCCTAAATAAATTGAATAGGGTTTTGGGGTACATTATACATATACAGCAATGATAATGAGCAACCCCCGAAAAGTATTGGTAATTATCCGGCCCCTGTACCACCTCACGAGAAGCAATATTCCATTAAGTACCAAGTACCGAAGGATCGATTTACTACAGACCAAAAAAGGAGCATTCCATGCATGAGAAGGGGATGATTGTATGACGTAGAGAAGCAAGACTCCTGGAAAGGTAGCGATGTCCTGAACATGACTTAATTAAAAGAACCTACCTTCCTTGAAGCATAAAAGCAAAAAAGCAAGCTCAATGGAGATTATAGGTAATGTAGGAACCTGATGTAAACACCCCTGGTTCCAACCAGGGAGCTAAAACCAGAGTTCCGACATCAGCTCGGAGCTCGTTTCTAGTTCACTTAAAAGACCCGACATTCCAAAACCCCCGCACCCTAGACCGAAAAACCTCCAATCCCCAAGCCCTAAGCCCTGAAACCAATTAAAGCTTCTCCTAAAACCACTTAAAACCCTCCCTCTAGACACTCACTCCTCGCTTTGTCCCTCACTCAGACGCCCACGCGGCCAAAGCCATGGGCATCTTCGCTGCCTAGGCGTTCGCGCGTCACCTCCCGCGCCACGCGGAGCAGAGGGCCCTGGCGAGGGTCTTGCCTTAATATCGGGGCCTTAATAATTAGAATGGGGTTTCTTTTTAAAGGGTTCCTTTAAGGGCTTCTATAAGGGATCTATCATAAGGTTCTGTAATATAGGGGGCCTTAATGATTAGAATAGGGTTTTGGGCAAATTGTACTACACTATTTTGGGGGCTCCTTGTTATACTGAAAGTATAGCGGGCCCCAAAACCCTATTCTAAATATTAAGGCCCCTATATTCTAGTCCCTTATAGATCCGTTATAGTAGCCCTTATAGACCCCTTTAAACGGAACCCTATTGGGTTCTTGTTAAGGAATTCAATTTAAGATACATCGACAGTAAACAATATAGTTTCCCTAACAAGAATCCTGCAACGTTGAAAACCTATTGTTGTAGGGATACTTATTCTGATTTCTTCTTCGAAGTCCGAAAAAGGGGTAGGGTATCCGGGGTTAATGTTGATTTTTAAGGCTTCGGGTTTAGTGTGAAGGGCGAGGGCTTTTGGGGTTTAGGGTTCCTCGAAAATTTTAATGAAAAGGCGATGAGTACACCCGACATGCTCCAGGCGTGGCCGCAAGGAGGCTGCGCTATAAAGGGTGGACCTCAAGGCCACTGAAACACCACTCGACCTCGAACGGTCGAACGCACAACCCCTAAACCCCCAAACTTCGGGCCTAGAGCCCCTATCCTAAACACTTAAGCCCATACCCCTAAACCCTAAACTCCTAACCTGCACCCTAGGTCGAGAGCTGGACTCTGGCAGGGAGTAACTCAGGGCTCTGTCTCTTGCTTGGGATTCACACTATCGGCTGTCTCTGCCTCTTATGCGCTTTAATTCGGGTGGGACGAAATAGCAGGAATGGGCGTTTGGGGCACATAATTCTTTACTTATGATTGGGGCACATAATTCTTTACCTATGATAGGGTCGACAGGCGGATCATGGCACCAATTATTTATGACTGAAGCCTTCCAGCATCTGTGGAAAAAGTCATTAGGGTGTTAGAGGTAGTCTGCCTACGCGTGCACCAGTGCATCCCGAGCTCATCCCATCCTCAGACGCCAAATTAAGCCTCAACTCCAAGACACCCTCAGCCCCAAGCCGACACCCTAGTCCAACAACGTCCGACAGCTGCGGCGAGCTGCTTAGGCTCCGACACCCTAAGACCCCTCAAACGGAAACTCCCATAAATCCTTGAGAAGACCAGATAAAATCAGACAAAACCTTCAGAGAGCCGTATTTGTGCTAACAGCAGACCAAGGAAAAACAAACAACGAAAACGCCCGGGCCTTTATCGGCCGTGACACGGAGCGATTTCCGCCTCCGGGCCTTCGCGCTTGGAGGCCACTTTTCACCCCATGGAGGGTTTAAGGTGTAGGGTGGCTTCGAGACATAGGGTTGCAGATGGTTTCAGATTTGGGGCCTTTGGCCAAGGATTTCGCGGTCCTAGGATCATGACCATGACCACCACCATCACACCACGCTATGCCCGTTTATGATAGTCATGTTACCGGTCATCCTCATGTTCATTATCATCGTCATATTCTGATTATCATCAGCATCATCATCAACAGCGGCAGCAGCAGAAGCAGCAACAGAATTATCACGACCTTTACAATTGCTCGTTCTGCGCAAGCTTTGTGTAAGCTCGCGGCGCCACTGCCTTGACCGGTGTCGCAAGGGAGACGCGCATGCGTCCGGCGGCAGCCTGGTTATGCTCTTGGAGAATATTAAGTAGGACATGCCACGAACACCAAATGAGCAAGCATCCTTGCCATAGACCATACCGGTTGCAGCGTTGACGATAGTGAAGGGCATGATGACGATGATGATGATGAGGAGGATGAGGATGATGATGATGATAAGCCGACTAACCCTTGCACTGTGTCGGCGTGTAGGGTAACCATTTGCTATTCTTCTCCTTTGGAGGACAAAGGCGCAGGTTCTTGCTCGCCTCCAATGAGCTGAGCTCTGGGCTCTGTGCACGCCCACCGGCAGAGTCCACGTCTCTGGCCCGTTTCCTGCCTTTCTTTGCGACAGGCCTGTGGCAACCCCTTAATTGAGGAAGTCTCCTTAAGTTGTAGCATGGATCCTTGCTAGGGGGATCCGAGAAAGATCTTCGAAACCCCTGCTCATGCTCATGGCTTCGGGTTCTCCCTCGGACCAAACTTAACAAACAACCCGCCCTAAACCCTGGCTCCATGCCTTTCCCTCTGTAACAACCCCTTGGAGCCGACAGAGTCTGAAGCGTCGGCAACATGCAGGGCAGGTGCATCGAAATCTCTTGCAGACAGAACCCCGCTTATCGAACATCGCTACCCGAAAACCAACATTCGAACCCCAATCAACACAGAAACCCCAGAATCCTTGACTGTTGGTTTAAAAGCTCTACACAAAAAGCATCAATAACCATCATTACAATCACAACTTCTTGCGGCTTTTTCCTCGAGCGAGCCGAAGAGACAACACACCGGCACAAGAAACCCTGTGTGGAGGCTCTTGCAAGGCTGGTAGTGCAAAGCTCGGGGGCCTCGCATTTAAGCAGAGTTGGAGGGTTTAGGTTTTGGGAGTTTGAGGTCTAGATTCTAGGGTTTAGGGTGCAGGGTTTCGGGCTTAGGGCTCAAGGCTGAGGGGGCTTACTAGTGCGCGCCTTAGACTACGACGTACTCTTTCTTTAGGCTCTTACGATCAACCCAAATAGAGAATTTGTACGGCCTACGTGCCTCAAGGTACGGCAAGATAGCATCTGGGTCCCTAAACCCCTAAACCTTAAACCCCTAAGCCCTCAACCCCCAAACCCAAATGTTCAAGCCGGGGTCATGACATGGGAGCTAAGGCCAAGAACATGCTCCAGAATCGGATCCATGCGGGGGGGATTCTGAAAGCCGGGAATCCCAATCTTAGGCTTAGGGTTAAACCCTATAAAACCCTAAAACCTAAAACCCTAAAGCCCGAATTTTGGGCTTACGGCTTTGCTTTTCGGGTTTCGCGTTTATGGGTTGTGGTTTTTGCGGCCTCGAAGGCGCGCAAGCTCGCTGGAGCTCACTGGTTTGGGGGTTAGGGGTTTAAGGGTTTAGGGGTTTGGTGTTAGCGGTTTCGGGTTTGGGGGAATAGGGTTTGGGGGTTTAGGGTTTAGGGGTTAGGGTTGAGGGCTTAACGGTTTAGGAGTTTAGGGGTTTAAGGGTTTTCATGGTTTACGGGTTTAAGGTTGCGTAAGGATTGCAACCCATGGCTTCGAAGTCCCGGGTCTCAGTAGACGCTGTGAGCTTTGCCACTGAGGAGCTTGATGGCAACCAGGGCAAAAACAACGCACCTTAGAGGCAAGGAGACATAAATCTGCATAGTATAAGTAAAGCCGGAGAATCAAACATGCCACATAACATATCATATATATACACAAACATATATAACCCATGTATACATAATACACATCTAACTTTGAGGAATTCTCAGGCGTTAATCCGCAGACTACCGTTAACACCACCGATTCTGAGGCCGGGTCATGAGAATCAACGTTCCAATGTAAACCTCGGTCAACTCTGGGTCCACCTGGCAGAGGTTCTGGTCTTCTGGGTTTCCGTTTAGAGTTTAGGGTTAGAGGGTTCAGGGCAGGGTTTAGGGTGTTCTTAACGTTTAAAACACCCTTTTCCGTCTGCGTGTAACAGGGTCGGAAGCCCCAGAGGGCAGGTGGTCTTTGACCTTCTGAGGAAACTTAAGGTTCAGGGTTTAGGGTTTAGTGTGTCGGGTTTAGGGTCTCGGGTTCCTGGGCTTCCGGGTTTCGGGTTAAGGGGTTTCGGGTTTCTGTGTTTAAGGGTTTTGGGGTTTCGGTTCTCAATTCTGGTGCTTGGGGTTCTGGAAGTTGGGTTTAGGGTTTCTGGGGTCCTCGTAGGGTTCTGGGAGTTGGATTTGAGGGCTCGGGTTTAGGGCTGGGCTTCTAAAGAATAGGCGCCTTTCCTGTGTAAGGCCTTACAAGGGCTTTAACGGCTGTATCGTATTATGACAAAAAAGTTCTGCAGCTTCTTGGTGTAAGGGGCTTGCTGTTTACGGCTTCGGGGTTTCGGGATTCATATTTCAGATTTCAAACTATGAGAGAATCATGGATTCAGGTGATCCAGGGCTTTTTGGGGGGGGGTTAGAGGGTCGGGAGATCGGGACTCAAAGCTTCTGCTGCTGCCCGGCCCAAGCCCTCCGAACCCTTCCATCAAGCCCTAGATCTTCCTCCATCCCTAAAGCTCCAAGTAGCCTTGGGGTTTCGGGTTCAGGGTTTAGGTGTTCAGGGTGGGGGTTCTAGGGTTTAGAGGGTCTTGGGGCTGTAAGAGCTTAGAGCCCAACCCTCAGCCCCAGACTCTTTACAACCCTTAAGCGCTTAAAGCCCCTGAGACTTCAGAGGCAAACTCATGCTTAACAGCTTTCAGGTTGAAACAGCCCTGGAGCCCTGAAACCCTAAAACCCTGAGCCCGAAGACCCTTAGAACCCCATAAACCCAGAACAGAAGCAACCCTCGGGCCAGGGGCCCCAAACCCTGAAAACCCTAATTTAAACTCTGAAGCCCGAAGAAGCCCACCATGAATGAACAACTGCACCCAAAACCCTAAACCCCAAACCCTAAACCCTAAACCCAAACCCTAAACCCAAAGCACTTATTGAACACAAAGAGTCAACGAAAGCCTCCATCGTCCGGAAGATGAGCCTCCGCAACATCGGGTCGGTCCTGTGCAGGAGGCCGGAGTACAGGCATTGGGTTTTGGGGAGGTTTCGGGCTCTGCGGCTCCAGGGATTTAGGCTAAAGGTTTGGGTTTGGTACCTCCCATAGCTACGTCTGCTTTGTCGCACTGCTCCCCAAAAGAGAAGATGCCTAATCACACTTTCTGCGCCGCAGTATCGGGCTCTGGGCAACAGGCAACACAGCACATGACTCGTGTTACTCGCGCGCTGTTCCGCGGGACGAAGTATACATTGAACATTCGTGTCACATGGTGCCTACTGCATCAGCTAGAATACGACCTACACTTGACATTTGACATTCTACACTGCGCAGGCTACAGACCTTGGCTCAAGAAGCAGCACCCGGTCCTCCGAAACTCCACGATTGCCAGCAGCTTGACCGCATACCTTTGACAAAGCAAGGCAGAGCCGGGCTTCGTGGCCGGATTAGGAAGTGTTCAATCCTAAATCCTCAACTATAACATGTTGCAATATGTACCATAGTATATACCAGAATATATGCCATAATACGTAAATACACGAATATACCTATCTATCTACCTATCTATCTGTCTATCTATATATACATATATATATATACATACCACAATAGCTCCTGAAAGGGAGCCAAGAACCTGAACCCTAAAGATCCGACAGGCTCCCCTCAGCTCTTGGCTGCAGGAAGCTGATGTACTGCATCCATCGCAGGAAGTGCGGAATCGCTTGCACGGGGATGAAGGTACCTGGCAGCAAATGTCGCAGGCACAGTCTCAGACGACACTCAGAGCTATGAAAACCGCACACCCGAAACCGGACGATTGCGATTTAAAAGGTCCATCTTTACAAATAAACGAATGTGAGTGTGTGTGTGTGTGTATATATATATACACAGATATACAGAGAGAGAGAGAGGTATGCATATACATACATACATACATACATACCTACGTACGTACGTACATACATACATACGTTCAACAGAACCTGAAGGAGAATTAAACAACACAGTGTGCGGCCAGGTGTGGCGATGCCAGGGTTGTTCCACAGGTCTGAGGCTGCTAAGGTTGAAAAACGCTACCTACCAACTATTTGACCTAAAGAATCCATTCAAATTTCAATCAAATCGAACTATACTTATTTTATTGGCTCACAGTGGGATAACTCTACAATATTCCCCCTAAACTTAAACCCTGGTCCTCGCTCAATAGACCCTTGATGAATCCAGCCCCTCCCTTGGAAATCCAACCCCTAGGACCCACAGAAACCTTATGGATGACAATCCTTATACAATCTTCATAGTGACCCTTATCACAACTCTTTGCAAACCAACCGGAGCGAAAACCCTCCATAAGCCCAAAACCCGGAAACCCTAAAACCCGAAAACCCTCAACCCTAAAACCCTGAAACCCTAAACCCCTAAACCCTAAAACCCTGAAAAAGCCCTAAACCCCTCAAACCAACCCTCGACCTTTTCCCCAAAGCCCAAAATTTCCTAAGCCCCTAAACCCTCAGCTTTTATTCCTAAACCAAAGAAGCCCGAGGCCTGACATCAGGAGCTGCGGCACGAAGACCAAGGGGCCGATGGCGCCGCTCTCCCGCGGGAAGCGGACGATGCCTCAAAGGAAGGGGCGATCGGATGTATAATATATATATATATATATGGTTATATATATATATATGTCTATATATATATATAGTTTCATAGGTCTTCATGAACATATGAACATTTTATAGGGTTTCAAGAGATGCCGACTTTTGTATGGTTTTTCAGAGGCGGTATATAACTTTATAGGGCTTTGGGGAAGTTCTGGATAAGGTTTGATGTGTCCCTGAAACATCTTACCGACTAAAGAAAGAGTGCATCCCGCAAGTTTCAGGATAATGTGGATGCGTATAGCGTTTCCAGGTCTCTTTATTGGAATCAACTGCCTATTGCAGGTAAGGACAAGGCAGCTACGACACGGGAGCATACCGTAGAACAGCAAAACCCAGTAGGGCATTCTACAATGAAATGTCAGTACAATGTGTGGGCTGTTGGCCTAGTAGTCGAAAGTCTGGGTTGTTCGAAGCATCGTCTCATGTTTGAGTATGGTGCTTAGCATGCCCATGTGGCTTTCTTGGTTGATCATGCTTGGTAGATGAGCTGAGGGACGAGAAACCCCTAAACCCTTAACCGAAAACAATCTGATCATGATGAGCTGTGGGACGAGAAACCCCTAAACCCTAAACAATCTCTTCCAGCCATCACAGGTTCAGGACTTAGGATGCCACGGCCTCCAACAATTTAGCGCCTCCGGGCCATAGAGTCTTGGCTTGGCTTGGACTTGGGGTTTCGGGTTTAGGGTTGAGGGGTTTAGGGTCTAGGGTTTAGGGATTTGGGGCTTAGGGGTTCAGGGTTTAGGGTTTATAAAGGGCTGTAGAATTCCCTAAACCCTAAACCCTAAAAAACCCTAACAAAACCTAAAAAACCTAAAAAAACCCAAAAAACCTAAAAAAACCCTAAACCCTAAACCCTTGTGTTTTTTTAGTTCCTGGGGCTTGGGCCGCGCAGGTTCACTGAGCTCCGGACAGCCGATGAGGAGCGAGAATGAGACGGCGCAAGCGTTCAGGAGACAGACCTTTACCAAGCCACCACAGTGTATTTAGGGTTTAGGGTTTAGGGTTTAGGGTTTAGGGGTTTAGAGTTTAGGGTTTAGGGTTTAGGGGTTTAGGGTTTAGGGTTTAGGGTTTAGGGGTTTAGGGTTTAGGGCAGTGTAATGCAAAAATTCTTAGTAGTAGTAGTAGTAGTTGTTGTAGTAGAAGTAGTAGCAGTAGTTGTAGTAGAAGTAGTAGCAGTAGCAGTAGCAGTAGCAGTAGCAGTAGCAGCATTTGTCGTCTTGGTTGTAGAGGTAATTAAATAAATACGTACCGTACTACTGCATGGGCTCCAGTTCTGTTCGGGGTGAGCTTTGGCTTCCGATCTACCGCATGCACCTGAACCCTATACCGCGGGTCCGGTGCTTGGGGGTTTTTTGGGGTTTAGGATGCTTTATGGTTAGAGTTTACGGTTTAGGGCTTCGGTTCTTGGGACCAGCCATTGCCAGCTCCAAATATGGTCCATGGGGTGTGTGACACTTCAAACCTAGCGCAAAGATTTTGGCATGGCGGATCCGACCAGAGCAGCTGCTTCTGGTGTTGCTCCTCCTCCTCGTCCTGCCCGCTGCTTCCACTGCTGCTGCTGCTCCTCCCAATACGATGACATCCGTCATCACCCTTTTGGAGCTCTTACCCAACCAAATCAATGTCTTCTTGTACCTGAGGGAGCCGCCGTCGCCCACATCTCCAAGAAGTCTCCTTGAAACCTGATGATGAGCTGCGGCATGCGGCTTTCATTCATGTCGGGTGAGCTGACTTTAAGAAGAAGTACTCCCCATCGGGCATAGCAGGAGCCATAGCTATGACAACGAGCAAATAGGAGCCTGCACGGATGCGAGTCAGCGCTCTTATGAGGACTTCCACCTTTTAGGAGGACCATTGACGGCTTCATCACGAGTCTATGCGAAGCTCGCAAGCATGCATCTGCATCTTGCATGGCATCTTTGATACCTGCCTGGTTGTAACAACAACGCTATTCGAAGGGAAATCCGCAAAATGGAATCGTCAGACCGGCACATTTTTGCTACAAGAAGGCACAAAGTGCTGTTACTATGGGCTGGCAATTTACAACCATGCGAATATGCCCTACAGTGAATGTTGCCTCATTCCTTAAACTGATTTTCCTCTGTTGAATTTTGTCTGACCGCTGTGTTCCTCCGGTTGAAGACTGTTTCGGAGCTCGGAAACATCCGTATTTGCGCCTCTGCCATTGGAAAAAGTCTCTCGCTTCGTCTGCAATTAGGAGCTGCGGGTATTACTGGCACCCCCAACTTCCAAACTATTAGAAGCAGGTCGTCGGAAGCAACAGGAATATCATGAAAGCAGAGACGAGCAGCAGCAACAGCATCTGAACCATCAACCAGGAGAGAAATCGAGATATTGTTCATAGTCGGTTCACAGTACGCAAAGTTGGACAAGACTAGGGCACGGCAACGAAAACAATGCTGGCCTTGTGACGTCATGTGCATGACGACAACGAGGACCGCCATCCAGCACAGCAAAAGGAACTGGAACCGGAACAGGAACGAAAGCGGGAACGGGAACAGGACGACGTGACTGCATGCAAACAACCATGACCAGGAGTAGCAGAAAGGTCGAGAAGGACAATGCAGAGTTAGCGACGACAAACTATTACACGAGCAGAGCCACTGCAAACAAGAAACACGCTGAAGCCACAAGTTCCAAGCCCAAGTTTCTGTCATGCCATGTACTGTAGCTCGTGCAGTGCTGGCAGAAGTCTGCAACGACCATCCGCAGCTTTAGTAACTCTGGTCTACTTGCACACCTTCTTCTAGAACCTCCCGCAGCGTACGTCTCACCCCGCGCCTCATGCAGCGATGTGAGATGCCCAAGGCCAACAGAGCCTGAACAGCTCCCAGTGGCACCTGTGTCGAGACCACTGACACTGCTACCGATGGAAGCACTGTGAGTAGTGCAAGGGCGTTAATACTTAAAATAGGGTTCGGGGGTATCTTTTTGCTATAGTTATAATAAGGGAACTACCAAAAGTCTATTCTAATTGATGACTATATAATTATTAAGGCCCTTACATTGTTGAGTGAAGAGCCAGCTCCAGATTCTGGCGCGTCGACTCGCATCATGTTGCGACCATCTAAGGTCTCCCTCAATGCCAGCCTCCCTTGAAAGCACGACGGAATGAGAGAACTCCACGGAACCTGAACTGCCGATAGCAAGCCTCAACGAACATCTTCGACAAGAAGTACGCTAAGGTACCATACCTGCCGCCGGGCTGCCAGGAGTTTCGATAACGAGACTGGTACAAGCGGAAGCTGTATTTGCCATTATTGCTGAATGCTTTAAGGGCTATAGCATGGTTTTATCACCATCAGAATCCCCAGAAAGCTAGAGGAGGACTGATACTGACATCCGACGTCATGGGCTTCGAAGCTTAGGGTTTAATGTTTAGGTTGACGCTTTGCGAGGAAGGCCTCTTCTCTTCTGCTGCCTGTTCTAAATGTAGCGCCCTGAAGTCAGGGCCCTTACGCAAGGGAGGATGTTGGTTTGATCAGGGGATTACAGCTTGCTGAAAAAAAGGCCGGCAATAATTCGAAGGGCCCAGCTTGCCTCGAAACGGAACCTCCCAGACACCGCTTGACCCAAAGAAACACAGCGGGGGGAGATGAGAGGCAGCTTATCACAGCCACAAACAGCACTCTGCAGCTTTTAATAAGACGCAGACTTCAGCAATAGCTTGAGGACAGGACGATCAAAGTTAAAATGCTACACACCCTATCAAGCCGAAACTCGCAACCATGAGCCCAAACCCAACAGCCCTAGAGTCCTAAATCGTAAGCCCTAGCTGACAGCTTTTTGAGGGCACATGTTGGAGGAGTACTCTCGTAAGAAAACCGATCGCTCCAGCGGAAAACTGAGGATCGTCGGCTGCGAAGCCTGGAGTGGCAGTGGGGGAGGGGGGGGGGGCCGGGGTAATTATACTAGGAAGTATAAGTGAATGTCATGTCTGATAGCATAGGATGTTCATAGATTTTGGCTTAGTGGTTTTTGCTGTCAGGTCGAGGGTTTAATGTTCAGGAGTTTGGTCGGAGGTTTAAGGTGTAGAGGCTTAGGATACTCTAATGGCGGAGCTCAGACAACAGCACAATTTGCCACAAAAGTTGAGACACATGTGCTAAGCTCGCTACTGGGTCCTTAACGCCGTCAGGGCCTCCTTTCCTTTGGGCTTCCCCCCATCTTGGTCTCTGAAACTCCCAACCTTGCAGTTCTTGAAGCTTCTAGAATCATAGGGTCAGGAAACTAGAGCATCCACACCCGAAGCCCCAAACCCAAAACGATCCCCACACCCCCATAAACCCTATAAACCCTAAAACCCCTAAACCCGAAAGCCCTATAAGCCCTAAAACCCTGAAGCCCTAAAACCCTTAACCTTAAAACCTAACCTTAAACTAAACCCCTAAACCCCAAAACCCCTAAACCCTAAACCCTAAACCCCTGAACCCCTAAACCCCTAAACCCCATAAACCCCGAAACCCCTAAGAACCCGAAAAACCGCGGAAGCGGCCACAGGCACCCGCTAGAGAGGCCCGGACGCTGAACATGGCCGTAAAGCCAACCTGAACCACGGCCTGGCTGGTTAAAGTAAGAAACCTTGGGCCTTTGT
Organism: Symbiodinium sp. clade A Y106; assembly: GCA_003297005.1. Lineage (NCBI taxonomy): Eukaryota > Dinophyceae > Suessiales > Symbiodiniaceae > Symbiodinium > Symbiodinium sp. clade A. The sequence goes on from BGNK01001821.1 coordinate 53,616, forward strand.
TGGGGTTCCTTTGGGGTTATAGGCCCAGGGTTTCTTAATCAGGTCCCTACTTCTATGTTGAGCACTTTTTTCCATCTAACAGTTGAGGGTTTAGGGTTTAGAGTGTGTGACAGTATGCGCGCGGTGGCTGCGCGTCTTTAGAAATGGGGGCGCGCCCGCTTATCGCGCGCTTGCGTCAGCATGTAGTCCCGCTCCAACCACACCAACTATTGTTTAGTGTTGTGGTGTAGGGTTTAGCCTTCAGTCCCAGCGTCCTGCCGCACTCCAGCGGGTGGGGTGCGCTTCGGGTTTTTCGAGGTTTTGCTGTTGTAGAGGCACGAAATCGATGGGCCCTCCGGTATTCTGGGCTCCAGGCCTTTGGCCCTTCCGTAATGTAGTGTGTCGGCATGCCCCGCTTGCATGATAACGTCCATGCTACCAGCACATCCAGTGTCGCAGCATCCATGCCCGCAGGATGAAAACGTCCATGCTACCAGCACATCTAGTGTCGCAGCATCCATGCCCGCATGATGATAACGTCCATGCTACCAGCACATCCAGTGTCGCAGCGTCCATGCTACCAGCACATCCAGAGTCGCAGCCTCCATGCCCGCAGGATGATAACGTCCATGCTACCAGCACATCCACTGTGCTACCAGCACATCCAGTGTCGCAGCATCCATGCCCGCAGGATGATAACGTCCACGCTACCAGCACATCCAGTGTCGCAGCATCCATGCCTGCAGGATGATAACGTCCATGCTACCAGCACATCCACTGTCGCAGCATCCATGCCCGCAGGATGAAAACGTCCATGCTACCAGCACATCCACTGTGCTACCAGCACATCCAATGTCGCAGCATCCATGCCGCATGATGATAGCGTCCATGCTACCAGCACATGCAGTTTCGCAGCACCCATGCCCGCAGGATGACAACGTCCATGCTACCAGCACATCCAGTGTCGCAGCATGCATGCCCGCAGGCTGATAACGTCCATGCTACCAGCACATCCAGTGTCGCAGCATCCATGCCCGCAGGATGATAACGTCCATGCTACCAGCACATCCAGTGTCGCAGCATCCATGCCCGCAGGATGCAGCCTTGCTTGCTGAAGCTTTTTGCTTGTTTGTAGTCGTGAAGGGACTGAACGTGGTCTAGGGGCTTAGGGGTGTAGGGCTGAATTACGGGTTGAGGGTTTAGGGTTTGGCCTAAACTCTTGTGGGTCCGTCGTGGAAGAACAATACAAGCAATAAGGACAATATCATGAAATGGCGATAGCAGCGACTACGATAATACTAATGGTAGGTGCAGTAGCAAGTATCACCAAAGTAGTACAACACTACCAACAGACGATGAACTACAAAGAACAAACAGACTACATACAGCAAAAAAGCGTGGAAATCTTGATCGCTGTGATCGTAAATCTTTGCAACATCAGTAACATTACACATATACACATATAGACACAAACACATATACACATATACCCACATACCTACATGTATGCATGCATGCATACGCCCATACACACATACATGTATGCAGATACACATGTCCACATGCATACATGTGGGACTTATTTTAGAAGGCTTCGCAGTGCTAATCGAAAAGTGTTCTCGAGGCCTAGGGTGTCGTGTTCAGCGTCTAGAGCTTTATCGTTGTTGGGGATGGTACAGTCTGTTGAAACTCATCAAAGCTACTTATGATGCCTCACAGTTGTTGGCTGCAACCCTGAAGTGACCGCCGTGAGCCTTGTAGTGATACTCCACCTCCCGCTGCAACTGCTGCTGCAACAGGGGCACATCGGGGCAGAAGGCCCTCATGCAGACACGCCTCGCAGACAAGAGGCCCATGCTTCGGAGAAGTTAGACTCCAAAACATGAACCTTAAACACCAAACTCTATGAACCTTCGACCCCATCCTATGTCAGCCCTATAACACTTTCCCACGATATTGGGTATCTGATTTCTGGGCCGATTATTCAAAGGATGCAAGGACTCAAGTCGACGTGTAATATAACCTACTTGCTAAATTCTCTGATCCTCTGGTTGCATTAGTTGTAAGCGTTCGTGTTCGACTCCCCCACCTAATAATGGGGCCTCAATGATTAGAATAGGGTGCCGGGACATAGTATAGAATAACTGAATAAGGAGCCCAACAATGGTATTAGCAAGTATTCAAGCCTCTATGTTATACTCATTACAATTATATTCCGAAGCCCTTAAAGCATAGTAATACTTGTTGTTCAGGCCCCTATATTATGCGATAAGTCTATGAAGGCTACCAAATAACTATTTGGGCCCCTCAACGTGCCTATGAATTTTCCACTAACCCTGAGGGTAGCGCTACTTACTGAGACCCCTGTAGTACAGCCCCGTCTTCTTATTGCTCAGAGGGCCCGCCTAACTCGCTGCAGCCGCGGATGGGCCAAGGCCACCTGTAGGAGCCCACCTTGTAACACACACAGGCTTCAGGGTGCAGGGTTTGGGTTCAGGGCTCACAGTCTAGGAGTCTATAGGATTGAATGTTGAGGGTTGAAAGAGCTGAGAATTTCTCAAAGAGTGGAACACGGCGTGAAAGCAAGGCAGCGGAGCACTGCTTCCCGTAAGGCTAAACCCTAAACCCGCAACCCCGTACTCGTAATCCGAGACCCTCAACCCCATAACCCAAAGCCTGCAAAGCATCCCGGGGGGATGTTTTTGGAATGACCCTTCTATAGGCTCCAAGCTTCAGGGTTCAGGGTCCATCCAAAAGACTTTGACACGGGGATGGCGCAGGCTTTAGAGATTTTTCTGTTGCGTCCGTAGCGCAACAGAAAGCATTCGCATGCAGTGCGCGTATGTTTGTCTGTACGTATATATATATATATATATATATGTATGTATGCGCGTGTGTGTATATATATATGTACTGTTGTTTACCGATTTGATTTACCGAGTTATCTATGCACGGCATCGGCATGGCCTGATTTTCGGCGGAGGGTTCGTAAGACCGGATGCTCCCCGACGTTGGCGAAGACCTGGGAGTTGGCGAACGCGAACGCGTGTTTATAGGGGCCTTGAGAATCAGACGAGAGTTTTGGGAATGAAACGAGGGTTTTGGGGTAGATCATACTGCGAATGCAAGAAAGAATCCTAGGAATCATGTTTGTACTTGTTCCGACCCCTATATTGGCAGGGTGTTTAGGGTTGGGCGTTCAAGGTTTGGCTTGGGGGTTGAGAGTTTAGGGTTGAGAACGTAGGGTTGAGAGTTGAGGATTTAAGGTCTAGTCTACGCTTGAGAGTCTGGAGTTGAGGGCTCCGGGCCTACTGGCTTAAAATCTCACACCGGGCCTAAACCCTAAACCCAGTAATGAGAAGCAGAACATCGGACGTAGTAGAGCCCGCCATTCAATGATTCTCCGGGCACTTAAGTTCGGAATGCCACATGCAAAAAAAACAATCAAGCTTCCTCCTGAGATGCAAATCCTAGGATTCTTTGCGCAACTCGACCCAGCCAACGAGAGAGCTTTGCAGAATAGAGGGGCCTGAACAAATTAGAATCAGGCTCTGGGGTTCATCGAGTACACTTGGAGGGGCAAGGGACTTAGTACGTAGGTTATAAGTAGAGTTATAAGTACCCTAAATGGAGTTACCCCAATTATAACCCTACTTATACACGACTTACTAAGTCCCCTGCCCCTCCAAGTAGTCATAATAAGGGGTCCTAGACAACAATAACTGTTTGTATTTACTCAGTGATGCACACCTCTTTGCAGTTGCAAAGGGGATCAGAGCTCTAAGCCCTCTTGGTTTAGCTCACAGGAATGAAAATACTACGTACCAGGGGGGAGAAGGATAGCAACAGCAAAAAACAAGCAAGCCATAAGTAAGAGCAAACGGAACAATCACCAAGACCAGGACAAGAAAGCTATGAAGAACGCCAGCCGAAGAAAGCCATAAGCCAAAAGCACATTGAAGGCTAAAGGCTCGCAAAAACAGCAGGAACGAAAGGGACGGAACCAATGTGGAAACCACAGAAACCCTCATGGATAATATAGTTCGATCAGGATTTGGGGTTAGACTCTAGTATAGCTATAAAAACGGAACTCTCACGAATACTATTGGTGAGCAATTAAGCTTCTATATGAAGGCCCTAAACGGGCCTCAAGCTTCAACGAATGATTCAGAAAGGACTGAGGGTGTGGCCAGAGAGAAGAGGATCGACAAGAAGGCCGTGAGCACAAACCGCAGCCTCATGGAATCTCAAGGCAGCAAAGAACGCGGCAGACTGAAGCTGCTGGGATGAGGATTTAGGACCCTAGGCCATAAGATATAGGGGCCCTGATAATCAAAGTAGGGTTTGGGGGTAAGGTCATACCAAGAAACCCTTAAGGACACATATTACGAGTTGTTTGGGCTATCCAACCCTAAACACTGAGACTTGAGTTCTAGCATGAAAGTCTGGCAGGCTTAGGATTCAGCTTTGTTCTGGTTCGCATGCCAACTCATGCTTGAGGCCAGCAGTGCATGGGTTTAGGGTTTAGGGTTCGGGACGAAGCACCACTGCTGCTGTACAAGGTCTTCTAGACAATCAAGAGATTCTCTTTGGGGTGTAGGGTTGCAGGTACAGTTAGAAGCAGGATGAACCAGCTGGGGTTCTCTACTTCTAACCTATGCACTGAGTTCCCTGAGCCCCTAAGTACGGCTCTCCATGCCGAAAGGTCGTCCAAGAAGGTTCACAACACTCCAAAGCCTCTGCAGGCTCCAAAGCCCTAAGCACCGTGACTCTTAGATGGGTGGTTGTCAAAATTAGGGTCCCTTTTTGGGTACCCTAAATAATGGGTGCCGTATTATATTAGGGACCCAAAAAGGTACCATAATTTTGACAACCGCCCTCTTGAGGGTTTAGGGTTCGGTCTCGGGTTTTAACCAACAGCACAGCGCTCGGAATTGGAAGACCTCGAGCTTTGCAATTTAGCTGAACCAACAACAGAAACAGGAAACAGCACAGCTTAGGGTTTAGGGTTTCCTAGCTTAGTTCATCAGAAGCCTCAACCAACCCCTAACCTTAAAGCCTGCATGCCGATACACTGCGACCCTACAACCCGAAACTTCCAACCCCCCGCTCCCCCCAACATCTACGAAACCTTCAACTCTGGGGCACACGGCTTGAGCGACGCGCTGTCGCGCCTCGTTGCTGGGAGTTTGCATGGGAGTTTCGCTGATGAGAGCTACAGACTCGGAACTCAGTTTAGACTTTGGGCTCTCAGGATTCTGCTCCGGGTTCGGGGTGCAGAGTTTGGGGGGGGGGGGGGGNGGGGGTTGGGCTTGGGGGTTTCGGGGTCGAGAGGCAAGAAGCCTTTCGTTTTGGTGCCCGCAAGAAACCGCATCCCAGCCCTCCACCCATCCAGCCTGAGGTTTCGCCACTCCCTCTGCGTCAGGCACCACACCTGATACTAGGAAGTGGGGAATCGAGCAAAGCAGACGTGTGCAGCTACTCGGATCGCAGGTATAACAGCTTCATGGTCAGAATGAACCTAGGGCTTACTAGAAGTAATTTATTGTGATCATGGTAAACATAAGAACAGCTCAGCCTCAAATCAGAAACCCAAATCCTCCAGCCCTCCATGTCCCAAACCAGGCCCCCCAAACGCCCGAAAAAAAAATCAAAGCCCTCCCGCCCTAGACTCTAGACCACCAAACCCTAAGCAAGAATCCTGGAGCCTGCTCCCTGAAAGTGCTCGAGCCGAGGGTTTAGGGTTTGGGGTGCCTCTGCCCTCGTCCTCCCACCATACAGAGCCCCATAAATGCATGTAAAACCCACACCGTGGCCCCCAAAAAAGCAAAGCGTCAAGAGTGCTTCACCGTGAAATTGTGAAACCCCAAATTCGTCAAAAAAATTGCAAAAAATCGGTAAAGCCCATCCTATACCACCCTCCAACACGCTGTAAAGCCCTAGCAACTCTTTGAAAGGCCGAAGCCCAAAACCCGGCCACCTGCAGGCCGAAACCCTTGCGCATTTTCGAGGGTTCTAGCCTGGATGTCAAGTCCGATACTTCGAGTTTCAGGGTTGCCATGTTTGGGTTTTAGGGTTCGGGGTGGGTCGGATTTCGCATTGCATCAAAACGCATGCCCATGTATTGCTTCGAGTCCATGGCCCTCTGGAGCGACGCGGCTCCGCCCAAGTGCATTCAAGAACTAAGGGTTGGAGGGAGCCCGCAAGGCTGGTTTATGGGATATCTTACAATAATAGTTATAGGGGGTCATGGGATATCTTATAATTTTTGTTGTAGGGTGTTGTTAGGGTGTGCAGGTTTGGGGTTTGAGAATTTGGGTTTCAGGATTTAGACTTTGGGGGCTTCTGTGGGGTCACTTTGCCAGAGAGCCAGGTTTTCAACTTCTATGTTGGGGGGGGGGGTTGGGGTTAAGGTTTTCAAACTGGGGTTACAGGATATGTCAGGTCTAGAAGCTTTCGATACGTCTGTGTAGGTTGAATAGGCTCCTGAAACGGGTGGAAGAACAGAAACCGTAGAGAGTTTTTGTGGGTTCATACCTACACGATCAGCCTCGAAACGCTGAGGCCCAAACTTTTAACTAATACAAACAGATATTGCATACTATAATATAATGCCATAACCATCCATCTGTGCTTTCACGACAAGCCCCACCAGTCAGACCCTTTAGGTAAAAACAAGCTTCGTCAACATGCGTCAATCGAAACCTCCGGTCAAAACTCAGGTTCCCAAGCCCTTTGCAAGTCTTAGAACCCTGGAAGCTAAAGCCTGCATCATTCAACCATTCAACCGTCATGTCAACACGTATCCAAAGGCTTCGCACATGAGCACCCAGCCCTTTGACACAAGAAGCGCCGCAGTCCCGAAATCGACAAGATTCTGCCAACAAAAACCTCAAACCTTCAAACTGAGCAGCAAAACTCCGACATCCTTAACCTAAACCCTTAACCCTAGGTTTCTGTTGTCTGCCCTGCTTCGGAGACTGATCCAGGCCTCTGCGGGGCAGTGGCGCCTTCGGCACTAGGGCGGAAGCTGCTGTCCCGGCCTGCCGACTCTCGACAAAAGGCTTAGGGTTTAGGGGTTCCGAGGTTTAAGGGTTCGGGAACGTCTGCAGAAAAGAATCAGAAAAACTCAATTAATTCGTTTCGCTGAGGTAGCGTACAAATGACGTTGCCGGGTTCTAGTGGCATTTCGGGCGAAGGTTCGAGGCTACGGATGTGCACAGCCACGACAGATTGTCCTGATTGCGGCCCACGCGAACGGTGCAACACGACTGTCTTCCTGATGTTACCCACAGCCCAACTCAGGGTGCACATGACATAATGCGACAGGACCAATGTCAATGAGGGCCCAGCAAGTGCATCTTCGCAGGAAATGTGCACGTTCAGGATACTTCGATGATAACCGTGATGTTGATGACTCTCATCACCACCACTACTGTGATTCTGGCTACCAAAACCACGGTGTCCCTGGGATCTGAACCTTTTCGCGGCCAAGTCGCTCATTTTGCTCTTGTCACAGAGAAGCTCCACATCCCTTCGGGGCAGGGTCTCCATGAGGAACATGACCTGAGCTTTGCGCTTTGGGATTGGGCCATCGGGGGTCCTTCCCGAAAGTATATACGAATGGTAATCAATAGCGAAGTTAAGAAGAGGACGAAGAGTGAAAGCAATACTCCAAATAGCAATAATACCAGTAATACTAGTAACAGTACTACTACCAATACCAGTAGTACTATTACCAATAGTATTCATAGTACTAATAGTACTAGTGATACTATTGCTTGTAGTACAAACAGAACATAATAGTACTAATACTGACTAATGATAGCAAAACTGTTCATCGAACTCCCAGAGACTGCAATATGAGGGCGCTGGCATAGTCTGCTGGGTTATAGTCCCGAGGCACCTGTCGGCCGGACCTGGGCGACATTTAATGCTGCGGGTATTGTTCGAGGATCAGGGTTTAGGGGTTTAGGGGTTTAGGGGTCTAGGCTTTAGGGTCTAGGGTTCGGGCTGAAGGTTAGAGATTTTAAGAAACAAAAAGGTTTAGGAGTTTAGGGGTTTAGGGTTGGGAAGCTTCAGATTAGAGGGCTTAAGAGGCAACAGCACAATGCGCAGATTTTGGGCGGTGTGCGGAGTCCTTGGCCCAAGAACACTGACAAGCTGATGACAAAGGCCCCAGGCTCCGATAAACTCCATCGAACCTCTGCCTTCAAAGCGTGCCCAGACCTCCGCCCGACTTCTGGCCCGAAGCAACTGGTAATGTAGGGGCCTTCATGATTAGAATAGGGTTCCTTTAAAGGGTTCCTTAAGGGGGTCTATAGTAGGGTTCTGTAATATAGGGGCCTTAATAATTCGAATAGGGTTTGGGGGTATATTATACTGTAATTACAAGAAGGAACCCCCAAGACCCTATTTTGATTATTAAGGCCCCAAATCGGAAAGCAACTCCACGCCCGCAACCCCATGCAAGAACCCTGAACTCACAATGCTAGATCCATCGTCTCTGAAGGCCATTTAAACACCCCCAAGACGCCCTGGTCCCTCAGCCACAAACCCCTTGACAATAATTCTTTACCCCTAAAGCGCCCTAACATATGCACGCTGAACCCAAACCTCCTATGCACACCTTGAAATAAAACAAAAGAATCTTAACTCCCCACCCCCCAGCCCTTCAGAAAAAAAACAAACCCTAGGCCTAGACATCCTAAATCAAGCATAGGCTAACCCCACACCTCACATCCTATACTCCCCCCTACACTTTCACACCATTTCTCAACCCGCCTAAAATTTCAACCTTTCAAAACACCAAAATCAAAACACAAAGCACTTCCCAAAGGAAATACAATTATCCAAAACACAAAGCACTTCCCCAAACCCAATACAATAATCCCTAAACAAAGCAACCTACCAAAACCAATACAATTATCCATAACACAACCCAAAACCAAAGCAACTCCCCAACCCCATAACCTTATCCATAAAATAACCAATATCCTAATATGAGGTGTGGGGTAAGAGCCTAATAAAAACTCACCAAACGATTATAACCATGAACTGGGAAATGACATAGAACAATAATTACCATGAAGAATATTTCTTATTGTATGTTCCCTTCGTCTTGTTGCTTTTCTCTTCTCATAATATCTACTGTTCTTCCGTCTATACCTTCAACAAGTAGTTATCCATCCTTACATAAGTCGTCATCATACAGTTTTCAATATATGGTATATTGTCGGTTAATGTATTCATAACTTCATTCTTTATCAGGTTTAGGTCATTATTGATTTTAGTTAATTCCTGTTTGTCTGTATACCCGGATGCTTCTGCCATCCATATATAAGTTCTCAATTCCTTAAATGTTGTTTGCAAAATACGTTTTTTGTAAAAAAAACAATATCTGATATGCTCTCTCTTGGTCATCAAATTTAATTTCATAATATTCTGATGTCTCTTTGTTGGAAACTTAATATCCTTGTTATTCAGTTTACTGACATATACGCTTCTCTTATTCTTGTAATCATCACTATCTTTATCCAAAGGTTTTTAACTTGTGTAGGTTTATTGGATAATTCTTCAAGTTTTTTTCTCAATGAGTTCTAACTTCTCCAAAATCTTTTGACTGCTGATGCGCTTGATTGGCTTTACAACATCATCCTCGCCATGCAGACATATATAAAAGCCTTAGATTACAAAAATTTTTTAAAGTTTGATGAAAACTGCGTCCAAAAACCCTTATAAAGACATAGTTTTTGCTTATAACCCTTCGTGCTATTTAAGCATCTCCTACATACCGTGTCATAACCTTTGTTTTTATTTAAACTACGAAAGCATTGTATATCACGACATATTCTACAATAGGACAGTATTTAATATCATTCAGTTTATATTCATATTTATATCTATCTTTAACATTATACGATACAAGAATTTCATCAACATATATTGTCATATAAAAAGAATGACTTTATAACATTATTATACAGGCAGTCACAAACTAATTCAGCATTATCTTATGTAATGCGATTGAATGTTCCATCACTACTTCCCTTTCATGATATCATCCAATGTGAAACACTGGGGTTGCCATTATAGGGGCGTCTTCTTTTCCTTCTTCCATCTTTAATCTAAGTTAAACTTATATTTGTTTATATCCTCTATATCTTTTTTAACTAAATCAGTACCTGTTTCAATTTTCTAGACTCTTTCTTCTAACTCTTCTGGTGTTATTTGACTTGTACCCCATCCTGTATCGCATATTTCAACACTTCCTGCTTGTAAATTATTATCTGCTTTGAAAATATCGTCGGGAGATTGACGCCTGCCTGTTGAACCAAAGTTAGTAATTTAGTCTTTCTTTTATCTGTAATTGTATTCGTTGTTATTAGATTATTCTCTTTTGTTGTTTTAAGTCTCCTGATGAGCCGATACGCCTTCTGAGCTCATGGGCATGCATGTACGTGCTTGGGCACACCCGTGTACTTGCCTCCTGCACAGTAACACAATGGGCGGTGATTGAGCAGGAGCACAGCGCTACACTACATGCAGAACGCTCAACAAACCCATCAAGGTTCACACCACTACACCCGACAGTGTTAGATGCAAGGGAAGGGCTCAAGGGCCTACGCACCCTGCATGCAATCCGAGCACCTAACTGAATGCACGCACTAGGCACTAACGATTTACCAGCTTGCGATCTCCGGAAGCACTCTGTCGTACAACTCTGTGCGATGGCCCGGGCGCAAAAGAGGTCCACGCCAGCTGCAAAGAGCCCAATGACGGAACTGCCCAACAATCAATGGCTTGTCGTCGACATGCAACACAGGGGTATACGAGTCAAGCTCCGACTCCTCAATGGCCGCCCACAGCTTCGATGCCTTCTCGGGGCGGCGGATGAAGAGAGCAGGAATCGAGCGTGACTTATAATCAGTTGCCTGAGCGACCTGTTCAATGTACGAAAGTGCGTGGATGATCAACTGCTCAGTGGAGCACTTCGAGTTAATCAGTACCAACGCGTTGGGGCGCGTACGAAGATAAGTGAACAGCTGGCACGTCGATGCCCAAGAGCAGTCTGTCACCTTGTGAAAGTCGAGCGACAGCACGTGGCTGACGTTACCGCGGTCCTTGAGAGAGTGATTGATGGCAGAAGCTAGCACCGACGGACTCTCGTCGCAACGCAACACCTGAAATACCCGTTGCGCTGCAATGGGAGGCTCGGGTCTCGGAGTGCTCGCGCAGGGTGCAGGCGAAAGCATTTAATTAGAGCAGTTGATGCTGTTAGCAAAACCGTAGCCCGACAGCACTTCACAACATTGGAAACTTGACTTGCTGCTGACCCTTCTCGTCTAAACAAGCGAGGCATGCCTTTCATTGAAGATGCCAGCGTGCAGACGTCGCGAGGCTTTGCCGAAGTAGTTGGTGCAGCCGTTGCCAGCACACAGTCATAAGAATTCAGGTAAAGGTGTGGGTTGACTTGAAGATTTCCCAGTTCGTAGTTTAGAAGGGGTATGTTGCATTAGGGTAAGGAGTTGGTAGGTGGTTTTGAATTGTATTTGGGGTTTCGGCGTGGGATTTGAGAGGTGCTTTGTGTATCGGTGTTTTGAAGGGTTGAAATGTTAGGCGGGTTGAGAAATGGGGTGAAAGTGTCGGGGGGAGTGCAGGATGTGAGGTCTGGGCTAAGGGCGGTGCTTCGGATTTTGTTTTGTGCTGTGTTGGGAGGTGCTTTGTGTGTTGGTGTTTTGAAGGGTTGAACTGTTGGGCGGGTCGAGAAATGGTGTGAAAGTGTAGGGGGGAGTATAGGATGTGAGGTGTGGGGTAAGGGCGGTGCTTCGGATTTTGCTTTGTGTTTGGGATTTCGGCGTGGGACGTGGGAGGTGCTTTGTGTTTTGGATTGTATTTGGCATTTGTGCTTTGTGTATTGTGGTTTTGGAAGGGTTGAATTCGTAGGCGGGTTGAGAAATGGGATGAAAGTGTAGGGTGGGGTATATGATGTGAGGTGTGGGGTTAGCCTATGCTTGCTCCTAAACCCTAACATAACAGAAGCAGAAGAAACAAAGCAAAGCAAGACCCTAAACCCTAAACCCTAAACCCTACACCGTAAACCCTAAACCCTACACCCTAAACCCTAAACCCTACACCCTAAACCCTAAACCCTAAACCCTTCCAGGGGCCCCGGGCTCTTCCAGCCACTTTGCCAGGTCCACAGCCGGGCCCTGGAATATCGCCCGCTGGTGACAGAGGCAGATCACCTCAGCCCGAGCTCCAAAAAGAAGTGCTTTAGGGTTCGGTTTAGGGTGTGGTGGAGGATTTTTAAAGTTACAATCTTGATACTGGTACACACTGAGGGCAAGCAAGCTAACTATGTTTGAGAATTTTTGAGAAACATTTGAGAATCGCTGTTTTGGGAATTCGGGAAAAATTTGAGACAATGTTTGAGTGTGGGAACATATTTGAGAGGATATGGGGATAGGGAATTTGAGAGGACAGCAAATTTGAGAGGAAATGGGGAGAGGGAATTTGAAAGGAAAGGAAAGGTTGAGAGGATATGGGAAGAGGTAATTTGGGAGGAGAGAAAATTTGAGAGGGAGTTTTGAGAGGAGCAGACGTTGAGAGGAGTTCTGGGCAAACATACAAAGTTTGCAGCTACTCTGTTGATGTGCGCGTGCGCGCATGCATACATGCATGACTGTTCATATGTATGCATGTATGCATGCATGCATGTACTACCCATCAGCGTAAGCAACCTGTGCCGGGCAAAGTGCGCCCTCCTCTCAGATCCTCTCTCAGATTCTAATGTGTGCTCGGGCTTTCAAAGTTAGTGGCTTCTGGCAAACGTAGGTTTTGAGATTCGAGGTCGTGGCCCGGTCCACCATTGCGAAAATCTCCTGGCAATGCAGGGGTTTGGACTTATGAGATGTGTAAGATGTCAATCACATTGTAAGGCTTGGAAAGTTTGAGGAATCCTTGGATTGAAAGCTTTCAGGATTTACCTTCGGATCACGATGAGGAAGCCAGTTTCTTGTCAATTCGCGGACCCCGTGCTGGAGGTCGTGCAGCCGGGCTTGTTATAGCAAAGGTCCGAAGAAGCTGCACACACTCACGGCGCTGTGCGGGGATGGCGGGGATAGCTGCAATGAGTCTTAAGCCCCTGAACCTCAAAGCAACAAGAGAGCCAGTTTCACCGAGGACGGCTGGTGGATGGTGCAAATCACGGTGCCTTGACACGGCCAGCTATGAGGCTCAACCGGATCAGGTTTTAGCCTTAGGACTTTAGGATTTGAGGTTTAGGGTTTAGGATCTAAGGTTTTAGGGGGTCCGGGCGTGGGGTCTAAGGTGCTGGATTAGGTCGGGCGCGGGAGGCGGAACTGAGCCAGGGCACTCTCGTGCAAACTCTTCCGGGGCGACTGCTGGAGAACTAACACCACGTTCACTCCATGAAGCTAGGTCATAGTGGATCTCAAGGCATTGCAACTTCCTATGCCACCACCAGAACCTCTGAGAAACGACAGCGGTTTATATCGAGGTTTGCGCCAAAGCTCTTTCCAGACGCCAAATAATTTTGGGTCATTTAGGTCGTGCTTAGAGGTTCGGGGTCTTGAGTAGGTAGGCTGTAGGTAATTATAGTTATAAGCAAGACCACCCCATGGTAAGGTATGGCATTGAGGTGCTAGGAAGTGCGCGGTGAAACATAACGAACGACAGTGTCAGCAACAATATCGATGGATATTCATACCTGACTTGTTATACTATATACCAAAAAGGTCTTACTGTCTCTTGAAGGCCAGCAGCGAATAGTGCTAAGAAGCTGCAACAAAGGAACGAAGAGTAAGGTCAAGCGAGGCAAGGACCAATAGTCCATTAGCAGTATAATATAGTATAGTATTATGGGAAAGTATAGTATAGTATCGTGCATTATAGGATAGAATGGTATGGTACAATATAGTACAATATAGTCCAATATAGAACAATACTTTATAGTACACTAAAATGGTATGTTATAGTATAGTACCAGGGGCCCATGCAGCCACTGAGAGCAAGGTCCTTGACGATTCGCATCACCTTCCAAACCGGTCTGAACTCTCCCCGCTTGGAACCCAAAACACAAAAATTCCCAAGCGGTTCAGGTATTGGTTTAGGGCTTCGGTTTTTTGAGAGCAGTGGATTTCTCCGCATCATCCAGTCCAGTTTCGGGCATGCTCAAAAACAAACATCCCCCACGGCAAACTTGTAGCCACAGACAGACGATCCGAGTTTTCGGTTCAGGGTTCAGGGCTTAAGCCGTAAAGGGGTAAGACTTCAGACTTCGGCTTACAGTTCGAGCCCGTAAAAATCTCAAGCCCCGAATAGGATGTTGCGAAAGTCACGAACACCCCTCTATGAAACTCTAAACCCTACCATAACGGCCTAAAAAATTACCAATCCTATTTTTGTAAACTATAGTATTATTTAACCCAAAACCCTATTCTGATTATTAAGGCCCCTATATTAAACCCTCTAAGGCCTTCACAGAAGACTGAGAATCCAGGTGAGAGGAAGCCGTGCCTGCCAGGCGCTGAAAGAGTCTAAGCCGGTGGTCCTCGGCAGCTCGATGGGTGTGGAGTTGCGGGTTAAGGGTTACGGGTTAAGGGTTTAGGGTTTAGGGTTTAGGGTTAAGGGTTGGGGGTTAACTTACCTTTGGTTAGTAGGGAATGGAGGAATGGGGTACAATTGTAACTACTACTATTGCTACCATTCTTCCATTCCCTACTAACCAAAGGTAGGTTAAGGGTTCAGGGCTTATGGTTTCCGGGTTCAGGGTTTGGGGGCTCAGGGCTTAGGGTCTAAAGCCTTAGGGTAACAATCTACCAGCAAGCGTGAGCCGCTTTCGACACAAGATGTGAGGGTAACCCGAATCCTGAACCCGCAACCTTACGTGCACCGTATCCCCTAAATCGGATTCCCGCCCTGAACCCTAAACCCACCTCTTAACGCAGAAACCTTAGCTCACCCTGAACCGCAAGCCACAAACAAGAATCCAGAACGCCGGTAGCTTGCTGGGCCCTTGGCGGCTCGTCTAAGAAAACAATCGAAGGCCTGGCTCAGGCTTGGGGTCTGAGGTCTACGGTTTAGGGTTTAGGGTTTAGGGTTTAGGGTTCTACCTACCTTTGGTTAGTAGGGAATGGAAGAATGGTAGTAGTAGTAGTAGTAGTAGTAGTTATAATTGTACCATTCCTCCATTCCCTACTAACCAAAGGTAAGTGTAAGGCCTAAGGTTTAAAGTTTCAGGACTTTGAGGCTTTAGCCTTGGGGTTCAGGGTTTTGAGGGTTCAGAGCTGAGGGTTAGAGACTTCCTGTCGTTCGTGCTCTCATTCTGACCATGCTTCCTCTTAACGAACTTCTGTGATGCCTCTTCTCAATGATCCCTGAACCCTAAACCCCTAAACCCCTCAACCCCTAAGCCCTAGTCCCTAAACCCTCAACCCCTAGTCTCTAACCCCTAAATCCTAAACCCCTGGTCCCTAAACCCTAAATCCTAAACCCTGGTGCACCGTCATTCCCTGGAAAGATGATGGGACTCCTGGGCCCCGAGCCGAGTGATGAGCTCGACACCGATACCTTCATCTTTGGCTCTGGGTTTAGGGGTCCAGGCCTCAGGGTTTAGGGCTTCAGGGTTTAGAGTTTAGGGTTTAGGTTTAGGGTATAGAGTTTTAGGGTTTAGGGCTTCAGGGTGTAGAGTTTAGGGTTTAGGGTATAGAGCTTTAGGGTTCAGGGCTTTGGGTTTAGGATTTAAGGCCTTGGGTTTAGGGCTTCCGTGGTCTACTCGAAGTGAAGCTTCACTCACCCAAACCCTGAACCCTACTGTCCGCCTCATGATGTGGGTGGTTGTCAAAATTAGGGTCCCTTTTTGGGTCCCTATTACCATACGGCACCTATTATTTCAGGTACCCAAAAAGGGACCCTAATTTTGACAACCACCCATGTAGTATCTGACCGATGGAGTGTACCAGAAAGTGTCGAATTCTTACGATTACGCCCAGAGACTCCAATATCCCTTACTCAGGGAATAGACCCTAAAACTGTAGTAGGATCCCTAATATGATTGACGGTATATTCCTGAACTAAGGGAAATTGAAGTCTCGGGACGGTCTTCAGTGCTCTTGTTCTGCAGTCAGCTGCCAGAATAGGGATGTGCAGTAAACTTAACACATTGCTTCATGACTTCATGCGGCACCATGGAGCAAGTTCCTCAACCTTGGCCCCTTACATGGCAGTACATGGCATTACGATCTGGTGCATTTTGGTACATTGTCTGTAATTTTATAGTACGCTATAGTACATGACTGTACACTGTACAATAAGAAAGTATCGCGCAACTCATTGCCTATAACATACCATGGCATACTTTAGTACATTACAGTGAATTGTACTAAATCATCATATGCTACACTCGATTATGGTATATTATGTCTTGTGGCTCGAGGCCGCCGCTCACGCGTTTCCGCTCTCCGTTGCTGATGCCGTTGAGGCTGGCTCCTCCAATCCGCCTCACTTGCTGGTATGAATGGGTCCCGGGTTTTGATTTTTAGGGTTAGGATTTGTTGGTTTAGGGGTTAGGGGTTAGGGTTTGAAAGTTTAGGATTTTGGGTTAAGGACGTGAGGGACAAACAAAGACCAACGAATCGGAGGTATGTCTACACACATATATGTATATATATATAATATAGACATATACATATATACTTATATGGATATAAGAGAACGATCAGAGCTAATTTTGGTTTCAGATGGCTCCCTGCTTGTCGGGTTCTACAAGGCTTAAAGCTCAAGATCTAACCTTTAGGGTTTCAGACAGGGGACTTAGGGTGTAGGCTTTTGGGTTTAGTGATCAGAGCGAGAGAGATGGCATGCAGAGAACGACAGTGTGTTTCTGACTCACTATTCTTAGTACAATTGCTTGTGGTCAATTGTCGTACTAGTCTTGAACTCCAAAAATCTTAACAAGCTATACACCGCTGTGTAAACTCCTAATTGTCACTCAAGGCCAAAACTTCATATAAACCCTAGAGCATACAACAAACCCAATCACCGAAACCCTGCATGATCTCTGCCATCCTTCATAGAACCCTAAACCCTAAACCCCAAACCCTAAACCCTAAACCCCAAACCCTAAACCCTAAACCCATAGAACTCTAGGAGGCCCTCAGCTGCTACTTTGAAACCCTATGCGATCCCGAAAGGACGCCCTATTTAGCCCTTAAACTACCACTCTGAAACCCCATGCAACCCTTGAGACCCATCCTCATCTCTCAACTACTACTCTACAGCCCCAAAAATCCCCCAGCAGAAACTACGACACTCTGTTCAACCGAAATCTAGAGCCCTCTAAAACCAATGCCCTCGGCCCTGAACACCCTAAACTCCGAAACTCTAACTCCTAAACCCTGAACTCCTCCACCTAAACCCTAAAAACCCTAGACCCTAAACCCCTAAACCCCTAAACCCTAAACCCCTAAGCCCCGAAAGCCCGAAACCCTAAACCCTAAACTCAAGGAAGCCCTCGACCCCAAAGCCTCAACCCAGGAAGCCTATGACCATTTTGGGAGCCCCAGGAGCCGATCACAGCAGCCGGAGAGGCCCAGTGACTCGAGCAGCTGGGAGATGTAGCTGTGGATACCTTTGTCCTGGCGGTTTAGGGTTGTTTTCTTTTTTTTAATGGGCCCTTTTCGAACTGCAGATACAGCTAGAATTCCTTTACAGGAGGAGCCGATGGTTGGGTTTAGGGTTTAGGGTTTAGAAGTAGGGATTCGGGGTTTAAGGGAGTAGGGGTTTAGGGTGTAGGGGTTCGGGGTTTTGTTTCTTAACGCATGTTTCCGCCTGTGCCAGGCCGCCAGGGGTTAGATTTAGGGATTAGGGTGTTGGGATTCGGAACTTTGGGTTGTAGAGGTTCGGGTTTAAGGTGTTAAGGGATCTAGATTAAGTAAGGTACCACCACTTTGCCATGAATACCGATCTCGATAAGGTACATGAAGTTCATTAAATTTTCGTCATATTGCGACCGTATTTGTTCCGGCGCTTCTAGTGCCAGAAATCCTTAATCCTGTACGCCACTGCGCGGAAGTTGGGGATCGACCAACGCCGGTATTCCTCCGCAGATGCCACTGCTTTGCACTATGGCCTGCGTACTTGAACCCACTTGTGACATGGTGTGGGGAATGAGGAAATACAGGTACTTGTGGTAAGTAGCCTAGCAGTGGAGGTATGTGCAGCCTCTTCCCCCTGAACCTCTAAACCCTAAAGCTACCTGAGCCCTTAACCCGAAACCTAAAACCCTGGCACCCCTGCAACCCAAAATCCTAAGCCCTGAGTCTAGAAAGTAGATCCCCTAATTTGGGGCCCTATACTACTTCGGGTACTTTATAGGAACCCCCATTAAGGGATCTACTTTTTGGATCCTCCCTTAAGGGGTCTGGGAACTTCAAGGCCCACAGGAGTGCTGCCTCCAGCTCTGCCAGATGATTTGCTGAAAGTCTGAGACGAGCCGAGAAAAGGATGGCCTGTCTCGGGGGAGCACACAGAGACTCCAACATCCCTCAATTAAGGAATATGCTCCAAATTATAGCAGGATCCCTAAACCCTAAACCCTAAACCCTAAACGCCAAGGTATATTCCTCAATTAAGGCTTTTTTAAGGGAGATTGCAGTCTCTGGGCACTCAACTCTCTGTAGAGGGTCTGGGGCTTCAAGTTTCAATGCTGTAGGGCTTTTAGAGTGGCTTTGGGATTCGGATTTAGGGTTTAGGGTAAGGAGGCCAACCAAGAAAGCTTTCCGGGAAACCTTGACCCTAAACAATGAACGCACGAAAGCCTTCCCGACAGGATCGCGCTGACAGACGCAGCGACCCCAGCCACAAACAAAGCAGCCGTGCCATATTTGGGATGCTTTTCTTCAGGATCCTCCTAGTTTGGTCTAAGTAGCTAGTAGCTCAAAACGCCCAGATGTTACTTGCAGCTTTGGTCTCACCTGCTGAGCAAACCCTGTCGAGACCCCACGACGAGCTGCCAAAGCTGGAAAATCAGCGGCAAAAACTGCGGAGTGTGCTCGCAAGCCGGGTTTGTGACAATACAAAACTAAAACGGTTAGGACTGCCTCTTACCATAAAACTTCGCATGCCTCCGGTGCTTGTGCTCAAAACAGCACTTTGTGTTTGCACCAGCCTCTGCCTCTGGATCAGTGCTTCTAGCTTAGATGTCTGCGATGCATACAGTTCAGAGAAACAAGGCCGGCACCATCACCCAGAGGCTTGTTATCCATGTTTGGAAGCATGTAGCTACCCTGTACCCTTAAACGGGTCTGTTTAAACAATTCCTGACTGAGTTCACCTTCTGTGCATGCAGCCACCGGGCCTCGCGGGGGGTCTCCGTCGCGAAAAACTCATCCTTCTGCATCACATAGGCCTTGGGTTTTAGGGGGGTTTGATGACACCCTGGAAGTGTGCAGTGATGCTCATCAGAGACGTTGATGAAATAAGCTCTCTTGACGTGACGAGCAACAACAACAAACACAAACATGACAATAGCATTTACAACTGTAAGCCTTCTGCACCTGCTTATGACCTTTTAAGACCCATCCATCTTGCACTTCATTCGCGTACAATCGAAACACCGAAGTCTACCATGCCCTATCGCAACACAGTTCCATGGATCAGCTCTGATTAGCATCTTTGTGGCACCTCCATCGATCCCTCCATACATACGTACGTAGGTACCTGCATACCTACATACCTGTGTACTTAACATGTGGCTACATCTACAAATAGACATGCAAGTGATGAGTACTCTGTGTCCGTGTATACATCTCATATATTAACTCATGTACTTAGAAATTTAACTATTCATGTATCTGCTGTGTGTCTATATACGTCATTACATCTACCCTCACACGAACACCCATATCCAAGGCCCCGACCACCCGCGGCCGCAGTCGCCAGGGCTCCACACTTCGCCCATTGACACGGAGCTCGCCATCGATGCGGAAGACGCGATTTGTAAGCTGCCTGCGCTTAGGGAAGTTTAGGGTTCAGGGTTTGGAGGGCAAGTGGCAACAGGAGGTAGGGTTTGGTGTTTACGTAGGTTTGGATGGATGGATGGATGGATGTACTGCATCCTCAGCCCCTCCGCAGCCGTGATCGCGGCCAGCCCCTTCCGAAGAGATCTTGTCTGCTTATACTTAGGCTCAGGGCAGTGGTGTATGTTCAGCAAGACGGTCGTGGGGCTCGCGATCCCAGCCATGGACCAGATCACCCTCACCTGGCATCCAGAATCGTTCACATTCACCAACACGTGCGTCAAAGCCATGCGGTCATAGTGACGCCAGCCAACACCTGTCGTGACCACATCCGTACAGTCTCGAGCCGCGGGGACGACACCTTTTGCCTGCATCGAAACGGACAGGTGCTCAAACAAACCTGGCTCCGCACACACATCGGTATAAATATACATATATATAAGTATATTTTTATGCCTGTACTACGCATACGCATACACCATCCACACATACACATACACACACGCGCACATATACACTCGCGCACATACAGACATACATACATACATACATACATACATACGTACATACATACATGCATCCATGCATCCATGCATACATGCATACATGGACACATGCATACATCTATGCATACATACCTACATACATACATACATACATACGTACACACGTACATACCTACGTACATACATACATGCACTTGTACAAACTCCTTCTTTCCTTGATTCATGCATATATACATATGTAGTAGATACATAGATACATAGATAAGTGGATACCTAGATATATACATGCATAGAGAATATGCTTCCCACGTATATGCGTCAACATACTGCATGAACATACAAACGCCTGTGATCTCGCATGAGTAGGCGAATATTGGCGAACAAATGAAAGAGCGACCTGGGAGATGTGCCAAAATCATCGAAGGCTGCGTCACAAAAGCTTGCCAGGCACAAGCTTTCACAGAACTTCTGGAGAGTGCTTATGGCACCCTACCTCAGACAACATGCGTGAGCGCCTTCCTGCCAAGACGTTGAGCAGCGTCGATTTGCCTGTGCGGCACAGGCTACCGGAATGATCCGGAACTCTTTTGTTGAGATTATATTGTGACTACATAGGGGCTCGAATCATCAGAACAGGATCTCGGGTGCATTGCGGCAGACTAGTAACTGCAAAGACAATATAGTAAGGGAGGGAATACTACTAACATACTCGCACCCCTATAACACCTGCAGAGCTGACTGCGCTTTGTTGCCACTACACGTCGTTGAGCCGGCCAAAAACGAGCAGCGACCCTGAACCCTTAACTCCCGAACCCTAAACCCTAGACCCATAAGTTCTTGAACCTCAAACCCCGAAGCACCCACACCCCATCCTGCGCCAGATCCACCGAGGATGCAGCAGACCTGCCCGAGCACACTACTGCTCCGATGCAGGCTTCGATCGGCTCTTCATAAGAATAATCCTGACAATAACTGGAATAATACTGATAATACAAGTAATATAATACTATAGCAATAGTAATAGAAGAATAATAGTAATAAATAGTAATAATAAAATGAATCATCACAACTAGGCTGGCCCTTTAATGCCTTCGAATAATGTTCTTAGATACGATCCTCTTAGGCAAAATGTAAAATGTCCCAAATGCCTACCTAGTATAGCAAGCATAGTTGTCATTGCTAGTGTTACGCCCGTAAAACATATGCATGAGCAGAAATACTATCATAAACACGAAAACCACCAAAATCATAACGACATCAACAAACAAAATAATTAAGGGTTAGAATACTGAGGGTAACTTCTGACCCCCCAAACGTTCGAACTTGTGCCGGTCCAGTTCAACGTGCTTTTGGGGTGGCAGTGTGTCTCTGCTCTGTGGCCCTGCATTTCGTGCATGTTTCACCTCACTGAAGCTACACTTGCTACAATATACGCAAACTTCTACTGGTTGAGAAAACAAGTTCATCCCCGCAAACATGTGGGTATATGTGTATCTATACACACAGGTATACATAAATGAATACACACCTACACCTACATGTGCACATGTACACACATGTACACATGTACACACGTGCACACATGCACACATACAGGCCTACAGACCTACAGACCTACAGACATACATAGATACATACATACTATGTTGCGTTTGCATCGCAATTGTATAGCAGTGCATTGCATTGGCATTGCATTGCATTATAGTACACTACACTAGCATACATTACCATACATACATACATGCATACATATAAACATACAATATATGCATTCCTACGTACATACACATACACATACGCACATACACATATACACACACAAACACATACGTAAACACATACACATACACATACCACATACAAATACATCCATGCATGCATGCATACATACACACATACACGCATACATACATACATACATACATACATACTTGCAATTGCATTCGCATTCGCATTGCATTGCATTACACTACATTACATTACATTTACATTACATGTACATTTACATTACATTACATTGTAATACATTACATTACATTACCATACATTGCCATGCATACCATACGTCCATAGATACATACGTACTACATTGCATTTGCATTGCCTTACATTACATCACATTACCATACATTAACATACATACATACATACCTACACACCTACATACCTACATAAATGCATGCATGCATACATATATATATATACATATACACATCATGTTACATCTCTTGTGTCATAACGTTCGTCATTGTATAATACTATCTAATACACAAGGTAATGCAGGATTTCGTAGTTGTGTATCGTTCTGTATGTGTATATACATATATAAATACATATATGTAGGTAGATTGATTATATTTGGATTTGTTTGCTTACTTCTGTAAATGAATATTTTTTTATATCCAAAGAAAAGCTTTCGTACCGGTGCCCCAGAAAAAGGGGGCCTCACCAGGCCGTGCCCGGCCCGTCATGCGGCTCAAGATGTGCTTCCGATTGGCCATCACGCTGAAATCCTGTCCGGGGCTGAGAGATTTCTGCTTCCGTTTTTCGGACGGGTTCAGGTTTTGGGATTTGGGGTTTCGCGGCTCTATCTGGACGCAAAGAAAGTAAAGTTACTTGTCACTAGACAAACGAAGGCAGGAAGCCCGCGACAATTCAAGTGAGCAGTACCTAGATTACCTGGACGAGGCAGCCTTCAGTGAGGAAACACGACTAAAATCCGTGTCAACTCATAGGAGATGCTGTACCAACCTCTGAAACCTTGGAAACCCGTTTTTAAACCCTACAACCCTAACCCCTAACCCAATAAGCCTTATATGGAAATGTATAAACCCTGAAGCCTCTCCGGAACCAGGGTCCCTTTATGAAGTTATTACCCGAAGCAAATCGCTTGGAGGGGCCAGCCAGGGGTCCCCAGGGAGCTAACGCCGGAGCCGTCTAGAAACAAAAAATGGCGGAAAGCACTTGGTGGAATGAGTACTAAGTAAGAGGAATAGGTTTGGCCACCTAATTCCTCGTGGGCTGTGGGAGACAAAGCAGGAAAAGCCTTCCACGGACAGATTTCAGTACGACACACTCGACACAACCTTGTCACAAGATGTTGTCACTGACACGCTATTCCACGGCAAACCCTAAACCCTACACCCTAAACTCTAAATCCCCAAACCCTAAACCCCAAACCTCAAATCCCTAAACCCTAGACTCTAAACCCTATGACCCACAGCTCTTATCACGGAAAGCTCGGCCCGTGGCCCATTCCAGGCGAGCGGGCGGAGCAGAAATCAGCGTGGAGAAGCTGCGACTGGTGGCTGGCCTCGGGGCGTCCCACTGAACGGCGTCTTTATAGGGATTTGTAGGGTTTACAATATGGGTGCCTGTGGGCTTCGGGGGCTCGGGATTATGGGGGCTTAGAGTTCGGAAGTTTAGGATGTAGGAGTTAGGGGTTGAGGGCTTCGGATACCAACGGCTTGGAGGTTTGAGGTTTGCGGAGGAGTCTAGGGCCTTCGGCCCGTAGGGGTTTAGGGTTTAAGGGCTCAGGTTCCAAAGAGTAGCAACAATGAAGGCTCGTCAGGTGCAGTTGAATGTGGTAATCCACAATGTATGCGATCCGATTGTAGATTGACTTCTGATGCTGACATGACGGTTCGCCGAGGCTACTACGGTTCAGGGATCCTCGAATTTGGAGAACCGACAAAAAACATGTGATTTTGTCACACACACACACCAAGGAAACATGACGCATCTGAAATTAAATCCATCTCGAATTGGGGTTGCGGACTTGACAACGATTTCAGATACTAGGCCAAAACACTCTACACAGGGACACGAAACGGCAACTCAAACCGGAAAGATGTTGAAGCGAAAGTGGTGATCTTGTGAATCCACTGGGCCGCGAGCTTCTGGCTGATCTGCCGAAGGAAATCCTGAAGATGCTGCCCATCCTGCCCATCCTGCTCATCCTGCAGTGATGAGGCTTGTGACGGTCGTGATGATGACGATGTTGTTGTTGATGAGAATGATGACGACGCTGGCAGCGACGAGGATGATGATGATGATGATTGTGATGATGGTGGGGATGATGATGATGACGATGATGGTGATGTTGGTGATGATGATGATGATGGTGATGGTAAAAGATGAAAATGATGGTGGCGGTAGTGTTGATGATGATCAACATGCAAAGGTAAGTATGTACATTAATTTCAAGCACATATACATAGCCATATACATATACATATCCACATACATATACATGTGTGTATATGTATGTATGTGGCTTTATCCCTATGTATCCTACCCCATCTTTACTTCATGCTGGTCTACCATCTTGCATTGTGTTTTGCTGTGCCTGATTATACCATACTGGGCTCGATACAATGGACATGGTACAGTGTCATAACGTTCAGTCGTAACATACGATGCCAAGGCATACCATACCAAATCATACCAAACCATACCATACCATATCCTAGTATATGCTATCCTATCCTGTCCTACCCTCTTATGTCCTATGACATCATGTCACATGTACTTCTCTCTGTTTCCCATGTTTGGCTTACTTCTATTCCATAGTCTTGCACCACGAATGCACAATCTCTGGCAGACGTAGAGCCGCTAACATGTCCCGAAGCTCTTCAGTATCCTGCACGGGGTAGAGCCCCAGCACATCATCGACTTCGCCAGCCTCACGAGAGCACCCCTGTGTTGATGTGGTGTGGTTTTCGGTGTCCTGATGTTTTGGAACCATCAGAGCGGCGGAGAAGAATAGGGCAGACAACTGGGGGAATTCACCGAAACAACAGCAACATAGAGCAAGGCTCCTTAAAGCTTTGCGCTTGACAGGGCTGTACCTGATACAGGGCCTTAAACACTGAAAAATTGGGTGTGTATATTGTACATAAATAATTATGTATGTGTGTGTACATATGTGTACACATATATTTATTCACAAATATTACCCTATAAGTTTATTCAGGAACCGTGAGGAATATTAGTTCTCAGTAGTTCTTCAGGCCCTCATATTGCCGCATCCTGGCCCACCCGAGGCCGGCACCATCAATGCCGGCCATGTCGTTCGGCAAGCATCCCCGCATGCACCGCGTGCTACGACTAAAGCTTAGATGGTACACTGAGCTGCATGCAACATGCTCAGCCGCTTTTGCACGTTGTATCAAACAATCTATCAGCTTCGAGGCTTTGGATGCCTTGCAGCTGGTGAGCCTTCAGTTTCTGCTGCTACTAGTGCTAACTGTACTTGGGGCCACAACAAGTCGACGACAGACCAAAGGCCAACGGCCTTGCGATGGGCGTTCCGAACCCAGGGGCTCCCAGCTGGAAGTCCCAGGTCTGTCAAAAAACGGCTCCCGTAATATAGGGGCCTAAATAATTAGAATAGGGTTTGGGGGCCCATTGTACTATAAGTATATAGAGGAACCCCCAAACTAGTACAAGTTATTTAGGCCCCTATATTATGGGTAGGGTTTAGGGTTGGAGTCCACAGGGTGTCTACCAAAGCCCTGCGCCCTCGTTGGCATGTTTCCGATCCACTGCGCCCGGTCATCAGCAGGCTATCGCAGCCTTGCCTGCAGAGCCGAACCTGGCTCTTTCTGGGCCAACAGTAGTCAAGGGTTCACTTTAAGGGCTTCACAAGGGTTTAAGGTTTGGGTCTAATAGAAACTCCGTAGAAGGCCGTGGCCACAGCAGGCTAGCATGGGGCAGCGACTGGCATCTGGAACATGTAACCCGAAAACAGAAAAGGCTTGGCTTGAAGATGTTCGCCCCTGGTATCCAATTCAGTGTACCTGGCCTCAAGGATATGGTGTTGCTGCATGCTGCATGCAGCAATGAGCTCGACACTAAGGATATGTGCATGACTACCCAGAAAACCCACAAGCTTGTCATTACGGAATGCACCTGAAATCATACAGATTTTTGCTTGCTGCAAGCCATATTCCTGTAAAAACCCTTGCAACCTTACCAACTTACCAACTTACAATTTCAGGTATGGTCCTCAATCAAGTCTGTTGGGTGTCCTGAGTGGTGCCTCAGACAACCAAAGCCCCAAACCACAAACCCCAAACCCTAAACCCTAAAGTAAACCCGAAACTGTAAACCCCAATGGTACCCTTCTAGCTCTCTTAAGAGAACCCGCAAGTGAATCTTTACGAAACTCTTAGAGTAAAACAGACTCTTGTTTTTTTAAAACCTCGAGATATGCGTGTCTTCGCATTGGAAGCTTCCAGGAGTTGGCAGCCAAGCCCCGCGAGCCTGTCATCCTTAAATGTCTTTCCCAGATCTTTCCAAGAGTTCAGTTGAAATAAGGGCTTCGTTTAAGGGAGCAGGTTTTAGGGTGCAGGGCCATCAAATTGTACAAGACTTCTAGAAGGCTTAAAAACTTTAGGGATTTGATTCCGTCAATCATATTAGAATATTCAGAATATCGATGAGATGAAGACTGAGAACAAGGCAATAGCAACCAGCAAAAATACAACAATAACAACGAGCATAGAATGACCCTTCAAAACTTTCAAGCTCTGCAAAGCCCATTCAATGCTTTTCAAGAACCTAAGCCCCACAAAGCCCTTAAAAAAAAAAAAAAACAAGCCCTTTACCTGCCTTTAAAGACAACCCCCTGAACCCTTCAAAGCAATGAGAAGAGTAAGCGCAAATCTTAAATTCTGTTCAGAAGATCTGGGTTGGCACCGGACGTCATGGAGCTACTCCGATCAAACGTCTCCAAGCCAAAGGTGGCTTGCACGAATTCATCTAGTTTGAGCGTAGATTTTAGGGTTTCGGGCTTCTGGCATGGAGTTTGGCTATTAGGTGTAGGGATTAGGGCTCAGGCTTAGGGATATGGCGCTTAGAGGGCTTCAGAGGGTTAGGGTGGCTTTGGGCGGAGTGTGAAGTCGAGCTCGGCCCTTGGAAGCAATCGTCGGGTGCTGCAGAGGAAACAGTCGAGATGAGAGCAAACGAATCAAAGCCAAGGGCGACCCAATGTCACACTCCTTGACCTCCTTGCACGAAACTGCAAAACCCAGGCCATATTTTCGGCAGGGATGTCGAATTTAGATGTCTTAAAGGTGACACTCTGCTTTGCAGATGCTGCTAGAAATGCTCGAACGACATGGGCTCACGGATGTTCTCTGCATACATCCGCAGCTGCATCTCAGAAATCTGCGTCTGCGTAGACACACCGACGGCCACTCCGTGCACACCCATGCAGGGTTTCGCAATGACCTCGTGGCTTTGCAGATCCACACCTGGCTCTTCAAATATCACCCAGCACATCGGCTCATTCACGTCCTTCTCATAAAGGCTCATCTGAGTCTCCGGGCTGGGCACCGTGAAGAAGGAAGACACCATCGTCTCAGTGTCATCATGGGTTGAGATGCCCGTCTCCACACCAAGATCGTTCGAGCAGTTGTTCAAGTCCGAAATAGAATCGCAGATGTCGGGTTCCCCACCCTTCCCCCGACAATTCGTCGATGCCTGTGGCTTCTCTGCATTATCATGCTCCATTTGTCGACTCCTCACCCCTAGCGAAAGAAGCAGGAGCGGCAAGAAAGCCGCAGGGCCAAAGAGCATCAGGCAAAACATATTCGCTTGCGACTGCAGCTGCGCCGCTTCCTGTGCGATGGTCGCATGCTGCATGATGTAGCACTGCAGGCTGGCTAAAACCAGCAGAACCAGACCCAATCCTGAAAACACACCAATGCTTATAACCAGCCATCTCACGAGTGACCACCATTTCTTCACTTCGACACCCTCGAGGCGGGATGAAGCCTGGGTGCAGACGTACGTCAGTAGGATCTGCCACACAGCAGACATGGTACAGGCTAGCCCCAAAGAGCTGTAGTTCCGGTGGCTGTCATAGCTTCCGACCCACTTGCGACTCCGGGCCAAGTCAATGTCATCTGGCTCTCCAAACTTAATCAGGATAGGTAGAAGGATGGAAAGCAAGAAAGCATTTAGCACCCCAAAGATGTAGAGCATCTCAGCGATCTGGTTCACCGCCGGAGGCTTGTCAAAAAAAAGGTCATATAGGACGTTTATACCTGCGACCCTGTACAGCCTAGTACTGACGGTGACATCGCTCTCGTTGTGGTCACTTCTTCCACCCACAGAAGGATTGGAGTAGCTCTGCGTGCGCATGAGTGACACGGACAGTATGACGATTGGAAGCACTATCCCAAGGGGGAGCACTGTCCAAGTCACAGGGAGGAAGGCAGCTACCAACTCTTCTGCCTCTTCTCTTGTGCGGGAATGCTGTAGAACATAAGCCTCCTGGGCTGATTTGATTATCGCCAGCCCTGCGCCCAATGCATCCAGCAACAACAGCACAATGCACCAGCGAGCCCAATACCACCAACCAGAAAGCGCACTGCGATTGATCTCGGTGTCTTCCGGATCCCTTTTAAAGGAGGTCATCGCCGCAAACTGCGCCACGTAGAAGAAGGTGGCGAGGCCACATGTACCGAGCAGCCATGCAGCATGGCTCCAAAACTCATAGCCTCGCTTGGCCCTACAAAACCTCTGAAAAAACAGTAAGTAGCATCCTCTTAAGCCCAACACGAAACATGTGAAAAACCTCACGGGCTACCCAGTAGCTTTCATAGGTTCCAAGCCAGCTCCTCAGCTGTACGATTGCGGCCTCGTCGTATGGGAAGAGCAGCAAGACTTTGAGCGCCATTTGCATAAGCAAGCCAGCCAAAAAAAGAAAGGTCTTCATCATCGCCACAATCTGGTCCCACTCCGGCGTATGGTCCAACAAGACATCATACACCAAGTTGAAAACCGGAATGGAGTATGCCCACATCCAGCGCTTGGTCTCGTGCGAGTTCGTATTGCTCAGGCTGTCGCTGCGCTGCAACATTTGCTGCTTGCGGAACAATGCCAAGCTGAGCACAACGACCGGGAAGCATTCACCAAAACCTGAGGCTCCAATAGGCGGTTCAATGACTTACTTGTTTTTTCGAGCTTTGTCGAGTGATGGGCTTGTGTAAATAGCTAGGCTAGTCATGACAGTATGATCCTAAGAACAACGGTAATGATAATAATAGTAATAACAAAAAACAATAACACTAAGTATGGTTCCGTACATTCCTTGGGACTGTAAGTACTTAACGGCGTCCTTGCACGAAGCCCTAACCCCAAGCCGCAAAACCCTTAAAGGAGTGAAGACCCTGAAACATTAAAAGCCCACCGCCCAGCCTATGGCCACATAGCACAAGGCCTCCTGCAACTTCCAGAGGTTCCACGCGGCTTCGTCGGAGGTCTCGTGCTGCAAGTAGTACAAGCGAGGTTGAGCCTGATATAAGCGGAAGATACCTTGGCTCCATGTTTAAACCCTAAACTCTAAACCCTGCAGTAAAGCCTAAACCCTGAGCCCAAATCCCTAATCAGCCGATATAAGCGGACGGCAGCGGGGCTCTTCTTCGGGGAGCGTTCTGAAATCACACAGATAGGGAAGGCCCGTTGTTTACAGCATAGGCGCATAGACGTATAGATAGATAGATAGATAGATTAGATAGATAGATAGGTAGACACATAGAATAGAATGGAATGGAATGGAAGTGGTTAGCAGCAGTAGATGCAGCCCCCCACGCCCTTTCCCCCCCATCCCCCTCCACATCGCAAGGGCAGCTCCGATAACATCATGGCCGCCCTCCGTGAAAGGTTCGAGAGTAGGTTACTAGCATAAGGCAGACCAAGTTGCCGGGAGGGAAGAAGAGGAGGGAGGGCACAGATAGATAGATAGATAGACCGATCGATGGATGTGGATGGATGAATGGATGGCTTGCTGGCTGGCTGACTGGCTGGATGGATGGACGGTTAAATAGATAGACAGATACATAGATGGATAGATGGACAGATGGACAGATAGGCAGAAAGACAGATAGACGGGTCGATAGACAACCCCATAATGGTAACTCAATGTACGCTCCTCTATAAGAACCCGTTACAAAATCCTGTAACAAGAACCCAGGCGCCGTAGTGCTCATAGAGCATGACCGCAAAAACGCAGAATCGGCTCCACGACCACCAGACTCTAAACGCGCTCTGGTTGCGCGTTCCTCTTGAATCTGTGAAGTCGGCCATCGCAGCGTAGAGGTAGGTCAGCACGAACATCACCAAGGAGGCAAACAGAAGAGAAAAACCATCATGGCTCATCTCACTAAACCTAGATTCTTCGCTGACCACTAGAGACAAGGCACACTGTTACACTGTTTGGTGTTAAAGTGCGAAAACAAGAACCTAAAAGCAAAACATGACATAGATATATGTTGTAAACGTGTGCATGTGTATATATATATGTATATACACATATGTATGTAGGTCCAGCAAAACTTATATGATTCTATGACATTTTATGTATACTACTGATAGCCCGGAAGCTCG
This sequence comes from Symbiodinium sp. clade A Y106, assembly GCA_003297005.1. Taxonomy (NCBI): domain Eukaryota; class Dinophyceae; order Suessiales; family Symbiodiniaceae; genus Symbiodinium; species Symbiodinium sp. clade A. The sequence goes on from BGNK01001821.1 coordinate 84,541, forward strand.
ACGTAGCCACCGTCCCAGTCCCGGTTGCGGGACACTTCCGCCTCCTCGAAATGGAGCAAGTGCAAGACCTCGGAACCCATGCCTAGCCTTGGCTGGTGGGTGTTTAGGGCTTATGGTTTAAGGCTTAGGGCTTAGGGTTTAGGGCCTAAGGTTCAGGGTTTAAGGTTTAGGGTTCAAGGTTTAGGGTTTGGGCACGAAGAATACCTACAGTGTCGCGTCAGTTAAATAAACGTACAGCAGCATTGTCGGGCTGCATTAGCATACACATACGAAGAAAAAAAGAGAAGCGTAAGATTTACCTATGCTGGTATTTAGGGGGGGGTTGGGGTGCAAGGTCCGGGGCCCTGAATGGCTACTTTCTGCTGTTCCCTCAAGAAAACGCACTACGACTATCTTGAAAATCATGTTCAGGAGCTGCTCACAAGTTTTGCCCACAAACCAAGGTTATACAACGTTGAATCCTAAGACTATAAGCCCCCGTGGTCAAGAAGGGCGCCGAGTAGCATCAAAGCAATCATCGTCCCATTGACCTCAAGGACCTGCAAGAGCTGTCCGGTCTCCGGAAGAGAGGCGAAAAAGTCATAGAAGATGTTGAGCACCTGGATTCCAAAAAGTAGTCCCGCAAATCAGAAGGCCAGGCCAGCCCGTTAGGGTTTGGAGTTTGGGGTTTAGGATCTCGGGTATCCCTTTAATCGTGGTTCCATAAGGGTCTTGGGAGGGTGCCATGTTCCAAGAGTTCAGCATAGTGTTCCATTCTTAACGGGGACTTAAAGGGCAGAAGGATATTACTAATACTAATACTAAGACTGATACTAATTCCAATACTAATACTAGGATCCTAGTCACTGGAAGGTAGTGGGCACGATGGAGCGCCTGTCTCTCTTCCTTTGCAGGCACATTGTGGTTCATAGCCCGATGGCGCCGGCTGTGCGCCAATGATAGCAAAAGCAAAGGCAAGGCAACGCCCAAACCGAGCACCACCACAAAGAGGCTATTGTCCTGATACCTGCCAATCTCTTGTCCCTCTTTGGCTGTCGTCATGTGCTGCAACTTGAAAGCTAAGTGGGCGGCTCGGTACAGGAAGATACTTCCTGCACAGGTGCAAGAGCCGGTGACAACAAGATTCCAGCGTGCAACTTTCCACCATGCAGCAACCGCGGAACCCACTCCAGCTGTGTTGGAATCGAAGGTCCCTGCGACTGCTGCAAGGTGCATACACACGACTTGAAACATGGCGGAGGCGATGCACACGTAGCCACGGGTCACTTGCCTCCTGAACTCGTCATACTCACCATCCCAATTTAGCAGCCGGGCATTGGCTGCTTTCTCATCATCGAACAGTTGCAACATGGGAATGACGACTGCCAACAGCAGACTGTTGAACAGGATCAGCATGGCCATGACACTGTTGATTTTGCCTGAAGATGGCACTTGAACGAAAAGCACGTCATAAAAAATGTTCATGACGGGGCAGTTGTGCAGAAGGCGTGTCTTCCAACTCTTGGGAGCAGATCGAAACTGACGATTGCTCGTCGAGGTAATGCGTCCCACTGCATGTATGGCAGTCTGCTTGGCCAAAGTTGCCAGGGAGACCACGGCCAGAGGGACAACAAAGCCCATGCCCAACAAACCGTAAAAACTCCAGTTGCCCATGAACCGGCTTAACAGGTCAGCTTCTGCTTGCCCTTGAGCATGCTGTAAGACAAATGCATACTGGATAGCCAGACTAAGACATGCACTGCCTATGAGGGTTCCCAAGATCAGGAACAAGAAGCTCCAGCGGGTGTACCGCCACCAAGATATGTAAGCTCGGCTAACTCCAGCTGCACCCTCGAAGTCAGTTGCTCGAGTGAACAGATACGTTAGGCTCGTGCTCACCGACGCAGCCGTGATGCAAAACATTGCAGACAGGCTAAAGAACCGGTATCGATCGTAGCTGCCATTCCAATTCCGAGCTCTCGCTACAGCAGAGTCCGTTGGCGAGAACAACACGACCGTTGGAATACAAACGCTCAGGAGCAATCCATTCAGTGTCGAAAACGTCTCCAAAATCTGATCAATCTGCTGCATGCTAGGCGGAACGGCGTTTGCATCGTACAGAACATTCACAACCGGGATGTAGTAGACCCATGGGACGGCGCCTATAGCGTCGGCGTCCATGGCTCCTGATTGAAGAAGTCTAACACCGTCTTGTAAAGATGCTACATGTACGAGGATGATTGCTCAGCCCAGCGAAGTTGTCGTTGCCTTGCGGAGCCTTCCAAGGGCACACCCCAAACGCTGAACCCTAAACTCCCAAGACCATGCGCCTTGTGAGCTGCAAAGCACCGAGCCGATGAAGCAGGTCAAGATTCAGCTGTCGGAGGTTCCAGAAACTCGGGGTACTTGCTGGGGGCTGCCTTACGATACTGGGGCTCTTCTATTCAGGATCATCGTGTTTTGTGTCTTGGGTACAAAAGTGGATTCTGAAATGTCAATCGGGCCTGGAAGCTCTGAACTGTAGAGGTCGTAGTAACTAGCATAGGGTTTGAAGCAGATTATGGTATGCCTACTATATTCAGAAATCCTAAGGAAGGACTTCTGGTGGGTGGCTGACGTCGGTTTAGGGTTCAAGGGCTAAGAGTTTGAGGCTAATGGTTTAAGGGTTTGGGGTTCAGAGCTTGGGATCTACAGTGAACCCCATAAAGTTGGAAACCGGACTAAGGCCAAACAGTGCTGGGATTCCCTATACATTGCTCTTAAGGATTGAGGCTACTGGGTTTCCAACTTTTGGGCTTCTTCTATACGGTCTTTGTTGATTGCAAAAAACCCTGACCTCCGGCGTTCGGCCACCTTCTATGTCTTGACCCTGGTAGCCTCGAGGGGCTTGGCGAGTAGGGTCTACTAGTAAGGCTTAGGTTGTGGGATTAGGAGATTTAGGGCCGGACTTGGAGTGTGGGGCTTATGGCTTTTGGGTTTAAGGTTTTGGGACTTTGGGTTGTGGGCTTAGGCATTTTCCGGGTTGAGAACCCTTCGAGCCTTACAGGTTTTGGAAAGGCTCTTTACAGCACTTTATTGTAAGGGTTCCATAGGGTTGTTCAGGGTTCTGTCGGGTTTATAGGGGTTGCAATGGTTGTCTAACGTGTTTTGGGGAGTCGCTCGCGAACTGGTCGTAGTACCTAGCCAAGGGTTTGGAGCAAAACATCGTGAATCTATATGGGCGTTTCCGAAAATAGGGGATCCCAATAAAGTACCCTAAATAGTAGGATCCTTATTACAGGGACCCCCAAATAAGGGAAACTCCCATATTCAAGGAGCCTTGAGGAATCGTGTTGCTGATTACCCAGGCCCCCATGCTAGTCTGCTGAAGCTACAAAGGAAGGAGGATTTAGGCACCCATGATTCGAAGGCCTCCAACAGAGCCCCCACGGAGTTTCAAGGCAGGGACCTAGGTTCTAGTATTTGGCTTTTGGGGTGTAGCTTTCACGCGTTTAGGGCTTGGGTTCTGTAAACCTAAACCCTAAAACCCTAAACCCTAAACCGTTAGGATTCGCCAAACTTTGAGCTCTCAACTCTGAGCCTTCTAGCGCGTAGCAGCTGAGTGCCCGGGCCGTGGGGTGATCGGGAGTCACCGCTGCCTTCGTGCTTGAGCAACGGTAGTATAGGGGCCTTAACAACTAGAATACGCTCTTGGGGTATATTCCTTATAGATACATATATATACATATATATGTATATACATATATATATACATATATATATACGTATATGTATAGATCTAGATATTGATATAGGTAACGATATAGATGTTCATATATATATATATATTTATTTATTTATTTATTTACTTATTTTTTGGTTATATACATAAACTGTATGTGTATGTATATATATATATATACACAAAGTCGTCACAGGAACTACGGACATCAAGGAGAAGCAACACACGGGCAAACTCCATTCCACGATCCAGCGCACGAAGCATTGATAAGGCAAGATCTTGGTGGAGCTGAGTGCTGGGCAGGCCAGCCCGCGTCGGGCAGCAAAAATGACTGGTGTCACTTACACTCTTCTTGTGCCATGCGCAACCGACAATATGGACGGATTGTGACACCTGCGAAACCGCTAACATGTACAGCAAGTACCTGTTCCTACCTGCATGGTGAACGGCTCTGCTGTTCATATTGAGATCGGTATCCATACTAAAGATGATAATCGCAAAGAAATAAGAATAAGTAATGATAGTCTTATACTATAACCATAGCTGTAGTAACAATAATGACAATAATGATAGTGACAGCATTCGTGATGATAAGAACAATGATTATAATAATTATCTATTGTTACTATTGTTCTCATATACAACATATATACTTACGTTGATAGCGATCAATTATGACAGCAGTTATCAGTGGCATTACATGGCATAGCAACGAGCCTCGTCCATGAAGTCCGAGCGCCTCTTGCGCCGCTCCGGGGCATTGGGAACCAGCTTGGTCTCAGTCGAGGATGGCCGAAGAAACTTCCAGGTCGATCCGAGATTGTCACAACCAACCAAGCTGCTTCAGGGTCTTAGGGTCTAAGTCTAAGGGTCTTGGGGTCTAGGGGCGTCTTAGAGTCTTCGAGTCTTGGAGTCTGAGGTTAAGGGGTGTTGGACCTTTGAATCAGGGTGGCTTTTGAGGCCCTGGAGTTACCTCAAAACTCCCATGCCTGAACGCAGGGTGCTATCATCCGATGTTTAGGCATCCGGCACTCCAATCCCTGACGCTTCATACCCTAAACCCCCAAGTCCCAGCCCTAACCCCGCCATTTACCGCGCAAGGGGAGTTGCTGCAACACCTATTCCGAAGTTCTGTTCTTAAGTCCCGAAACTGAAGTCCGAAACCATTGCTTAAGAAAGGGCCGCCAACGGCACCTATTTAATTATGAACTTTACAGGCCTCTATCCCTGCAGGGTGATAGATTGCAATAGTTTCTGCCCTTCGGCGTTTGGCCAACTTTTAATGTCTTGACCCTGGAAAGCCCTAACCAACACCTATAGCGCGTTAAGCCCTAGGCCCTAAACCCTAGGCTGTAAACTCCTAAACCCTCAAACTCTTAACCAGATCGTGCCGAGGTAGAAATTGTGAGGTTTTGGCCCTCGAGTCCCATGGGGTTTAGGGATTTGAGCGCTTGAAGTTTATGGTTCAGGGTGTAGGGTAGGCTTTAGGATTTGCAGCAGTTGATGTAGAGAGAGAGACTTTAAGTTCAAGATTTCTTCAGGATGTGTTTTGAGGGCCTTCGGGTCGAAAGGTCTTCGAAGCGAATTCCTCAGCCCCAGACGCGTCGCCAGGAGCAACTCCGCAGCGCCTGTCGGAAGGAGGTGAGCGGGGAGTTTTTTCTGGTTTGGGGATGAATTCGGCGTTTCGGACCGATTCGATAGTTCGAGATCTGCAGAGAAGCCGTGAAAGGGCAGGGCCACCACCAGCCCACCAGCATCACGTCGGCCCAGAAAATCTACACTTATCTCTGCAACACTCGCGAGCCCTGCGGTAAGCTGCGACAAAAGTGTGATCCGTGTCGAGCCACATCTCGCTGTCATGTGCACAACCACATTTTGTACCCAGAGAATCCAATTACCGCTTGGCAAAGCCGTGAGGCCGCGGCATCTACAAGACTGGGGTCACGACAACTCCACCGCCCGGAACCCCACATCGTCGGACCTCCAGCGCGGTGTTCGGGAGTTTCGTGAACACGCAAGTCGGCTTGGGTCTGTGATGTCCATCACAGTCAGCCCGCTCTCCGGGTGATAACCCCCCACATAAGCGAAGTTGCCGGAGATTGCGACGCTGTGGGCTCTTTCAAGAAAGCACTGGTCCTGCAGGAAGCCTGCAATGCTTAGCGCACACACCTTGCCGCATGTGACCAGAAGAAGCGCAACAAGTGGTCTGGCCATAGCTGCTTTGTGCTTTCGCAGCATCAAATGGCTGCAAAGTACTGCAAAAGCTGGTCAATGGCAAAGGCTTCAGAATTCTCTTAAGCTGCACCCGCGAGGCCTGCACCTACGACATGTAGCTCCGGCAGGCGTAGAACTGTCTGACCTCAGGTGTTCAGCTTGGTTTTCGGTTTTGCATTGTTGCCGAATGTACTGGCCCACTGTTATAAGGCGTCTAAGAGCAGTTTGGATGCGGAGTTGACCCGGTCTCGAAATCCATGTCGTGCCAGTATCACTCGTGCAAAAGAGTTGTTAGTGCCAGAGGGCGTGGAGGGATGCAAGATGGCTAAGAGTGGAAGCCATCCTTTGAGGTCGCTTTCATGACTGAAACTCGCACCTCAGAGCCGTGTCCCAGACGCCCGGCAGGAACTAAACAGTCGATCTCGTACTTTGGAACCCTTTCCTGGTGTGTAGGAGCCCCCTTTTGCGATCTGCTTGGGATTGACAAGCCCACGACTGCGTGCAGAACAAACGGATCGACCCGAAACACTGGCCCCGGTCGTGGTGAGGTCCTGCTCAAGATCCTAAACCCTAAACCCTCAACCCCTAAACCCTAAACCCTAAACTCCAAACCCTAAAGACATGGGATATCGTGAACCCTCATGACACCGGTGAAGCTTGCACCAGAGAAACGAGGCTGATCGAATCCTAACGGGAACTGGTGTGACCAGAGTTAGATACCCGACATACCCAGACCTTCAATTTCAGTCCCGACTCCCTAAACCCTAAACGCTAAACCTCGCTCTGTAAGCCTGGAGAACTCGTGCGTCAAAGCGGCGAAGGGCTGTCGGTCGATGATGCCACTTAACCGTAAGACGGTCATTTCAACATATCCTTAAGCTCCATGGCGTAGAGACCCCTAAACCCTCAACCCTACCTGGACCCTGTAAAACCTACCGTGTTGCGGGCCAAGGTCAACCCTGAAGGTTTTTGCGTTACCATAGCACTTGAGAGATCCATGAAGGCGAAACTCCCAACGCCAAGAGGTCAGAGGTAGTCATAGGGTTAATGAGGGTTTAGGGCTGAAGGCCCGGAGGGTTTAGGGCTTTGGGTTTCAATGTTTAGGGTGTAAGGTTTCGGGGTTCGGGGGTTGGGGTTTAAGGCTTTTTGTTTGAACCCTCGTGTCTTTTAGCCGTACGCCTCTAGACCACCACTGTGGTCTAGGGGCGGGGACACTGTTCCGGAGATTGGGGGATTCACCACTCAACACCACATTCAGACCCCGGTTAAGGCTTTTGGTGTTTAGGGTTTAGCCCTGCACATGATCTGCCAACCCGCCAACCCTACACCCAAAGGCCTGCAACTGCCCTTGAGCCTTCAAGTGAATACGGGCACCCTTTTTCCTACTATTCAAAACCGAATGGTAGAAAGGGCAAAAGGGTATTACTGGGAGAACTAGCCTGTGCCAGCGGCGGTCTGTTTCCGAAGCAGCGACCCCCATGTCACGTCTGCCCCGTCCCTGTCACTGCAGCCTCCCCTCCCCTGGTGAAGTCGGCAGAGCAACGAATATCAGCAATCTCCCGAAATCATCAGAATCAGCATGTGTAGCATTCTTGGGATTCGAACCTAATCTGCTACTGGTTCATGAGGCTCCTGAGCAGCTTACAACTGACGACTCCACCCTGTCTCTGAGGTATCATAGTGACACATAGGTATGCAGGCTCGCGAGAGGACAAAAAACAGGTGCCTCGGCCACTGACTTCTTTAGGTGATAGGATTTTGGCTTTACCTCACACTTATGGGTTAAGGGCGAGCATCACATGCTTATGGCTTGGGGCTCGCAGCCTGCACCACCAAAAAAAAACACGCACAATGCTGAGTCAGTACCTGTAGACACATGGAGGATGCCACAAACGCCTGGGAAACGCAGCAAGCTGAACCCTAAACCCACTGCACTGAAGGTCCCACCGTCCGAAACCCGAATCTCGAAACCCCAAAAGCCGCAAGCCCTTATAACTTATAGCACCCTCACACAGCCCGTATGGAACCCTTCTCAGCCCCTTCTAGGAAGTCGAAACCTTCGGACTCCCGAAGGCGTATCAAGCTTCAGGAATCCCAGCTCCGAGAAGCACCGACTGCAAACCCACAGCTTCCGGGTTCCGGGCAGAGGTTCCTTTAAGGCTTCGGTGGGATGCGGGGGTTCGGGTCTTGCATCTTAGGGCTTAGGACTAAAAAAGTCCAGTGTTCCCGGCTGCACCTGGGGAAGCGATCAAGGTCGGCCCCTTGACACCTCGAGGGGTTTAGGGTTTACTAGGGGTTAGGGCGATAATGGCAGGTCACGACTTGACAGAGCACTCAGCACCTACTTCTGAGGGCAGTGCAAAACCCGAAGCAACTATAACCACCGCACGCTTCGGTCAGCGGCATGCGCCGGAAACACACGTTAGTAACCAGGTTCGCGTAAGGCACGTAAGACGAGGCCGGGTGGAGCCTAGCGGGCTAAGAACCTGCGAACAACGGGCAGCACATTGTCTAGGGCGTGGGATTGACGGGGTTTCGGGTTCATTGCTTGGGGTGTAGGGTGTGGGATTTAAGGGTTTGGGGTTTAGGGCAGGGGCTTAGGGTTTGGGGTGTGAGATTTAGGGGATTTAGGGGTTGGAACTTTGAGTTATGGGCTTAGGGCAAGAAGTTGCGCCGTAATGCCTGAAAGGTTGAAAGATGGTTCTATAGCTCAAAAGGGTTCTAAAAGCTTTTCGGTGGTTCTGTGGGGTGTATACGGGTTGTATAACATCTCGTAGGGTTCTATAGGATTTGTTCCGTGTCCGTGTCCTTGGAGTGGTCCGTGACGACTGGCGAGGTTCAGAGTCTGTCGCTGCAGGAATCGCTTGCGAACTAGGGGCCGCAGTACTGAGCAAAGGGGTTGGATTAAAATAAAGCCAAAATATGCACTAATCGTGCTGGTAATTACTCACGCCCCTGTATTAGGCCCCTTTTCAGGTCCCAAGAATAGCAAACCCTAAACCCTAAACGTCAATTTAGAGAACTGCCCATCTAAGGACTCATGATAGGGTTTAAGGTTTAGGGTTTGGATGGTTTGGGTTTTAGGGTGCGGGGCTTACCGTTGCCAATTCAAGATCTTGCTGGATCTGAGGACTTGGCAGGCCAGCCCACGCCGGGCAGCATTTCTGCCTGGCGTCTCTCAAACTTTTCTCGAGGCCATCTGCAGCTAACAATGTGGACGGAAGGCGATACCTGTGACCGGGCAACATGTGACATAACCGCTTCAACATGAATCAATAATAAAGTCCTGAAGGACGGCACTTGTTTCTACAAGCACAATGCAGCACTCGGAATTTCCTTCGGCATCACCCAGACTCCAGGTGCAGGTCCCTTTTCAATAGTACTGTACATGAAATTTATGATACCAACAGTAGAAGTGACTAGTAGTAAACAGAATAACAACAGTAAGTATCATAGTTCATAGCAGCGCACCTCGTCCATGAAGTCGGAGCGCCTCTTGCGCCGCTCCGGGGCGTTGGGAACCAGCTTGGTCTGAGCCGAGGATAGTATAGAGCCTCAAAATTAAAACTTTAAGCGTGCTTTAAAGATTTAAGGTTTAGGGGTGCAGGACTTATAGCCCCCAGACCTAGCGTCCTGCCACACTCCAGGGGGTTCGGACTGCCTCGTGTTTTTCGAAGATTTCAGATTGCAAAGGCCCGAACTCGAGAGAGCCTCCGGCATTTTCGGTTCAAGTCGTCTGGCCCTTCCGTAATGTAGGATGTGCAACCATTCCTCGTTTGCGTTCGTCGAACTTCGGTCGGAAGCGGACGCCCCTGCGACGCCATGGTCTTATCCATGGCCCAACCATGATGACGTCCATGTTCTCATTTGTTCTGAGAAGAAAGCATCCATGGCCCCAACATGATGACGTCCATTGTCTAACCCGCTCTGAGAAGATCATCCCTGGTCCAACCATGAGGACGTCCATGGTCTAACCCGTTCTGAGAAGAGAGCATCCATGACCCACGCATTGCCCTTACACCCCTGAAGCTTCAGTGCGACTGCCCGGGAAGTGTTGCTTTCCAAAGTTGCCCCTGAGCCTGTAGAAACTGAGGGCCCGGGCCGTGGGGCGATCGGGGGTCACCGGTGCCTGCGTGCAAAGCATGAGCAACAGTAGTCACAAGAACTCCGGGAATCAAAGAGACGCTCACGAAAACTCCATTCCTGAGCATCCAGTTTACCAAAAGCAAGAGTTGGTGGAGCTGAGGGCTTGGCTGGCCAGCCCGCGCCGGGCAGCAGAAATTCTTGTGCCACCTGCAACCGACGACATGCACGGAATGTGACGCCTGTGAAACCGCTAGCATGCATATTGCAGCTTGCCTGAATTGCAAAGCCCGGAAAGACAGCACCTTTTCCTACAAGCACAATGAATGGCTCTGACCAGTCTCTGACCTTTCTCGCCATCAACCCCAGTTGTTAATAAGGAGATCGGTATCCATACTAATAATGATAATCGCAAAGAAATAAGAATAAGAATATTCATATCATATAACAAGGTCAACAACCATCCACAAAGAAAAGCTCGCGAGCAGTGACATGATCGTTGTTTCCAAGTGTACAGCGTACTTAAGCGGCCCTGCGCCGCACCCCGGATCGCAAGCCACCGGTGGAACCCAGCCCCGGCTCCCGCACCGCACCCCGCATCGTGATCCGCTAGTGGAACTCCGCCCCGCCCCCATTACCCGCCGCGCTGGACGCCGAGTCCTCGACGCTTGTGCTCCCACGCCGCACCTCATATCGCAGCCCACGCGGTTGGAAAACCTGAAGGAGAACACAATCCCCGAGTGGTTTTCGGAAACAATATAACTATCAAAGACAATAATGCAGATAATAGTAATAATAAGAACCATGAAATAATACTTGTGATCAACTATACTTGTGATGGCGATCACTTGCGACAGCAGTACTCAGTAGTATCACATGTCACAGCAGCGAGCCTCGTCCATGAAGTCTGAGCGCCGCTTCCGCCGCTCCGGGGCATTGGGAACCAGCTTGGTCTCAGTCCAGGCCAGGAGAGCCGACAAATCCTTCTTTTGGGTTGATTTCGAGATTGTCACAACGAGCCAAGCGTCTTGGGCGGGCTTGGGGGTTTCGGATTTGGGGGGTTCTGGGTCTTGGGTGGCTTTTGACGGATCTAGAAAGTCCTGGAGTCATCAGGAATCTCGCAGGTCTGAATGCAGGGTGCCACCATCTGCTGTCTCGGCATCCAGCACCCCAATCGCAGATCCTTAAGTTGCTGTGTCTTGACGGACGCAGCGACACTTATTCAGAAACTCTCAAGTCCCGAAACTGAACTGAAATCTGAAAACCCTTGCTTACTCGCCTTAACCCTCACTTCCTAAACTTGCAGTGTGGGTTCCCGGCGACAAATATGACTGCGCGCCTGCCTACAGGGACTCCGACCTTGTCCGATCCGACACTCAAGCGATTGGGCATTCCGACTGTAGAGGGCTGGTGCCTGCCCGGAAGAACGTCCTCACCGGTCTTCGAAGCCCTCGCCACCCATACAAAGTTCAAAGGCTAGGGCTTAGAGCATAAGGGTTAGGGTTTTGGGATCATGAACTAAACTATCGAAAAAATGCAATCAAGATAATGTGGCTGTTGGGGCCCGCCCCCAGTTTCCGAAACTCCGATTTAGGTCTTCGGGTCTGAATGCTAGCCCTCGGCCGGATGTCCATCTCAGAGTCTGTCAAACTCTGAGCTTTCGATTTGACCCATTTTGGAAGGCTGTGGCAACTGAGGCCCAGGCTGTAGGACAATCGGGGGTCACCGGCGCCTGCGTGCTGCTAAGCATGAGCTATGGTAATTTAGGAATCTGATTTTCAAACTGACCCTATAACGGCAAAATATTAGGACCTGATAAAGACTTAGGCTTTCTTCATCCGGCTCCTATAAAAGTCACAAGAACTACGGGAAACAAAGCAAAGCAACCCACACGACTCGCTCCAACAAAACAGTGCAGCGAGGAAGAGCACTCCTCGTAGATACCTATGAAGACAGAGAGAAACAACTGCAAGGAGAAAACCCAAAACCAGAGTAGCAGCCGTTCTCGTTGTCCTGGTCGGGGTAGCAGTTGAGCCATAGTAGCAGCAGTAACAGTCGTCGTCGCTGTAGTCGTAGCTGTCGCTGTCCTAGCAGCCGTAGTCGTAGGTCGTAGCGGTGGTCGTGGCCGTAATCGTAGCTGCGGGTGTAGCCGTAATCGTAACGCAGCGACAGTCACAGTCGCAGTCGTCGTCGTATTCACCGAGATCGTCATAGTCGTCGCAGTAGTAGTCGTCGTAGGCGTCGTAGTCGTTGTAGTCGTAGTGGTCGCAGTAGTCGCAGTAGTCGCAGTAGTCGTAATCGTCGTAGGCGTCGTAGTCGTAGTAGTCGTAGTAGTCAAGTAGTCATAGTAGTTGTTGTAGTCGTAGTGTCGTAGTAGTCGTAGTGACCGTAGCAGGCGAGAGTAACAAGTACAACAGCATGATGCCATGCAGACAACACAGGGTTGCAGGAACAGGCCAAGGTCTTAAAATTGCTCAACTGTCGGGTGCTTGTCAAGGCCTTGCTCGAAACCGCAACGACGGACTCCGGAGTTGCACACTCGCGTGTCTATGCGACCTACTGCAGAACACCTGGTGTCCGCCTAGGGAAAACCACGGCGACCAGCCCGGAGAAACGGAGAGCCCAATGCCAAGCCCAGCCTAAAACTCAATCATGCTTTGAGGCCCCCAGAGTTCAAGTCCCTCCCGTGGCCTTCTCCAAGCAGGGCTCCTCCTGGATCGGCACAGTGTACTCCACGCGAATTGAATTGACATGTGCAGCAGTATGGGAACCGCACACAGAAACACACGTATGATCGACCAGAAAGTGGTAGAAGAAGCAGTCTTTGGAATGAGCGCTACTCTAACCGTCCAAGACATGATAGGAATAGCAAGAACCATAGCAATCAACAATTCATCATGATGAAAACCTCGTCATGCATGTCATCATCACATCCGTCATCAGTCACCGAACTAACAATACTAGCAGTGACTTTGGCAATAGTCACAGCAATCACGGTCAGCGCAACAACAACATGAAGCAGGCAGCAACAGTGAAGAAAATGCGCACGCGCATATGAGTGCATGCATGCATGCATGCAACAATGCATACATGGGTAAATCCATGCATGCAATCACATGCGTATTGTGTTTGTGTCTCTGTGTCTGTGTCGCGCATGGGTATGCAAATAAACACGACTTAGACAGACAGATAGATAGATAGACTCAGATAGACAGACAGATAGATTGACACATAGCCAGCTACAGACAGACAATCGGACAGACAGACAGACAGACAGATGGATGCTGCATACATACATACAGACAGACAGACATGCGTACACAAATACATATACATATAGACACATCTGTATGTAAGCATATGCTGAGTCATCAGCTGACAATCCTGGTCATCTGCTGGTGCTGACAGGTGCAATCGTCCCAACCCAGTGAACGCTCCCGAGGCATGGGCATGCCGAGAACGCTACGAGAGCAGATTACCGTTTCATGCGCCTCATCCGCTAGGTGAGTCTGTCTCACCCTCTTCAGAGAAGGTGGCGTGACCGGCAGGTCGCGCGTCTCAGAGGACGAAGGGATTTGGGATGGCACAGTCCTACTGTCGATGATATGAATCCTGCATTACCCATAATCAGGAATATACCATTATTCCCGTAGTTTAGGGTCCTTGGATTTATATCATCAGCCGTACCGGTTCGTGATGGTACACTCGCGAGATTGAGAAGTACTAAACTACCAAACCCAGGCATGCGATCACAAGGTGCAGATCTGTTTGGCGGATCCTAGCTTCTGTTGGCATGTGTGAAACTGCTGCTCAAGTATCCGAGTAGATGCAAGGCAAATTGCCTGAAAGTGAATTCCTCGCACTTTACATTCACATAGAAGCGCAGCCCTGCCTACATCGTCTGCACTTTTGGGCTTGGCAGCATGAACCAGAGCCTAGCCCTCCTCCAAGGAATGCTGCTGGCACTCCTGCTTACGGTGCCCTCCTTGCAGCAACGCCGCTCTCGGTGTCTGTGCTGTCACTAGTGCGCTCTGACCCTCATTTGCTAGTATCGACAAGACGTTGCTCATGGGCCCTCTCTTAGTTCGGTCGTTCCTCCATCTACTACTATAGGTCGTGTTCGTCGCGCCATTCCAATGATCCGGTTGATGATAGAAGTCCTGCATACACCAGAATTCCCATAGTCTAGTGTCAGTAAGGAAACGCAGGAAGTACATCACCAGCCCTCACGATTAAGGTTACATGGGCCTGCTGGGATTTACGACTACCTATCGCTCTGACATTGCAACTACTGTCCTCCCTGCAAAGTTGGCTCCTTGTGCTCTCTATTGTGCAAGACCAATGCTTTTCTTCACATCTTCCAGAGAGCACACTAGATTCAGACCCCAAGACCAGAACCGTGCCATGCATAAGTCTCCGAAACCCTAAAACCTCAACCCCAGTAAAAACTAAACTTAAACACTGAAATACTCTCAAGTTTAAACCCCAGACCTGAAAACCCGCAAGCCCTTGTACCCGAGCCTGTTCCCTCTTCGATTTTGCCGGCGTCGCTAGCAAAAGCTCCGGGGCGCGGATCTGGGTACGGCCCGGAGGCTGTGATTAGGCTTTAGGGTTTAGTGTTTGCGGTTCAGGGTTTAGGAAGGGTTCAAGGCCTAGGCCTAGGCTTTAAGATGTGGGGTTCAGGGGCTTAAGATTTTGGGGTTTAGGATGCGGCTGCGAACCTTTAAGCTTGTACCAACCTTTGGAGAAACCTGTTATAGTGGCCCTCATCAGGAATTCAAGGTCCGGGGATTGGCAATCCAAAGGCGTAAACGATGGCATCGTTGGGTACCTCCACGCAGGCCCCAACCTCCTCCCTGAATCCTAGACCTAAATCCGTAAACCCAAAAACCCTAAACCCTGAACCCCTCAACCCTGAAAACCCTAAACCCCAAATCCCTAAACCCTAAACGCACATTATGTCTCCAAGAACCGGCAAGCTCAGAGCAGAACGGCTTTTCGCACTGGGGTGCTTGGCACGGGCACGTCGCCACCTGCCTCCCGACTTTGCAGAGGCTTGCTCCCCGAACTGCCAGGGCTTTGGGTTTTAGGGTGTTGGGCTTCCGGGCTTTGGGATTTTGGGGTTCAGGGGTTTAGGGCTTTAGGGTTTTAGGGTTTGGGGTTTAGGGCTTCCAGATTCTTCGGCTTTGGGGTTGAGGGTGGTTCTGGGTTTTGGATGTAAGATTCGACAATTATCCTTCGCATCTTCCAGAGGACCCCTTTTGCCCCCAGCCTTCTCACGCTTCAGAGGGGGCGGTGTAGCCATTAGGAGCTTCGCGCAGCGGCCCTGAATGCGGCTCGGAGTCTTGAGTCGGGTTCGAGGTGTAGGTTTAGGGTCTAGGGTTTCGAGTTTAGGGTTTAGGGCTTAGGGTTCAGGATTCAGAGTTAAAGTGCAATCCGATTCGGGTAAGAGTTAGGTTGAGGGCTCAGGGAAACTGTACGCGGAAGGCTAGGCTCCAAAGCCAAACATGAAGAGATGTACGCAACTGCAAGATGTGCATATAAGTTGTGTCACACGTACATCCAGATTCTAGATGCATGTCTCCAAGTCCCCGCAGGCTGAGAACAGTACGGCCTTTCGTGGTGGTGTGCTTGGCACTGGCACGCCGCCATCTTCCTCCCCAACTTGGCTTTGAAGGGGCTCAGAGGCTCCAGACCTTTGGGGTTGCGTGTGGGTCTGGGGCGTCGGGGACGGGGTCTAAGGTTTAAGTTTAGGGCTCAAAAGCACCCGAACTGTTCGCAGCCATTCCTCGGGGTGTAGAGTTAAGGGCCCAGGCGGCTGCACTGAAGCAGGGTTACTTGCAAGAGGCTCAGGGATCACAAGCTGCTGCTGCTTCAGCTGCCTTGCCTCTGAGAGCGGCAGTCGGCTACTGTTATTCTTGTTCTGCTTACTCCTTGTCCTCTCTGTTGTTCTTGTTGCCAATCCTCACTTCTTGCCCTTGTCCTCTGCATGCTGGAGCATCATCACGGCGGATGCTGGCCGAATCACAACTAGTATTTAGCAATACAAAGGAAGGACTCTCTGTACACACGGTTTCTAACATTTTTCTTGCTATTTTGACATAGGCTTCATGTTTCAGCCCCAAATGTCCCTACACCGTTTACGGGTTAAGGATGCTTAAGGATTAGGGCGCAGGCACTCTCCTGTACCAGAGTGTAAGCTTCAAGGTCTGTTTCAGGATAGGCCGATATGCCCTGAGTGTCCTTTAAGCCCTTATCAGCGTGTAATTATATACATCCAGAATAAGACTGATCAGGAGCCACAAGCACAAGCACAGTCGGGCGAACCGCAAGCGAAGTCTGTAGCAGTGCCGACAAGCGAAACCAGAAGCTCTGGGGTATACATTACCTGTTTTCTCAACGGTAAGCTCGTCACGCTCGCCGGGATCGCTTCTGCTCCGGCTCCTGCGTGGGCTCAGTGGAGTCAGCGGCAGGCTGTTGCACTTCTTCCTGGATCGAGGCAACAGCTTGACCCAAGTCTAGAGCGCTGATTGGGTTTGCCAGCTCCATAAGGCGGTCATGAGTCTCTTCGTCGAAGTGGGGGAAGATGGGCATCAAGAGCACAGCTAACGACTGCAGCAGCTTGGGGGAGTCACTGAATGCCTCAAGCCAATCATCAATCTGGTCCAGCAGGCCCTCCTCAACTAGACCAAGGACATGGGCTCCGAGCCAATTGATACATGAAATTTGCAGTTCCAAACCCATCGCTTGTAGCTTCCTGCCACAAAGCCAAAACAGAAACACGTGACAGTCACCGTGTCCTTGCATCAGGAAGTGGCAGATTTGCTGTTTGCCTGCATCGTCGAAAAGCGCAAACACTTCCTCTTCTCGCATCATCTCGTATACTATGATCGACCGGTCTTTTGCTGGTCTGGACTTGAGCAATTCAAGCATGCGAAGCAACTCCGAGGGCGGATGGATGCTGCTCCGAATCGTTTGCTCCCAGCATGTCTCAACAGCCTGAGGAAGCCGTGCAAGTACCAGGGTGTCCACCAGGAGGGCCCTCGCAGCAGGGTCCAGGGCAGCAACAACCCTCCCGAATGCAGATTGCAACCAAGAGGGCATAGGACAGAAGTCGTCCGTCGAGAAGATATTGAAGATAAGCATTACAAGACCGGTAATCAGCTGAACAGGCTGTAGCTTGCTCTCTTTCAACAAGCGCATCCCAAGGTCAACAGCAGCTTCCAAGACCTTTGCCAAGCGCTTCCAGAAGCCCACTGCCAGCTCAACACCAACCTGGGCTTTGAGGCTTTGAAGTAACTTAAAAAGTGTAACCTTTCATTCCAGAATGATTCCCCTAAGGAAATGCGATCCCAACGAGACAAAGGAAGTATACTACTCCAGAACCCAGCAACAGTAGTGAATGTGAAATTCCCGTCAGCATTCTTGCGACTTTGTGCCTGAACCTCGACTGGAAGGCCTGCGACCAAATCGAAGACGAAGACGGCCCAGAAGTCCGGGTGAGCAGCAGTCATAGCAAAAGCCACAGCACTCAAGGACTCGAAGCCTCTTTGCAGCGAATACTTTACAAACTTCCACTTGTATTCCTCGTCAGGGAAGGAGTCAGCTTTGGCTTTGCCCGTCTCTACTCTTTCATCCCGTGTGAAGTATGCTCGGACTCTGGTAGTCGGGCAGCCGACCAGCATACTCATCAAGGTGGAAATATCGGCCGCTACCAGGCCTCGAGAGATTCGGCGATCAACGATTTCCCGCACTTTCTCAAAATGCTTTTCTTGAACCTGCCGCCGCTCTTTCCAAGACTTCTCAAGATATAGGAAGCTTTTCTGCAGCACCTCCGATTCAGACTCCCACTTCTTCTTTTCCTCGGGGGACAAGTCTTGCCAAGCCTTCTGGTTACCATTGCTCCGATCGTACAGTCTCACAGCAGACAAAGGTTTCTCCGGCTTGGCAGTATCAAGGTTCTCAGGAATTGTTGATATGCTAGCAATGCAAGTCTGAAGCATTGCTT
Organism: Symbiodinium sp. clade A Y106; assembly: GCA_003297005.1. NCBI lineage: Eukaryota > Dinophyceae > Suessiales > Symbiodiniaceae > Symbiodinium > Symbiodinium sp. clade A. The sequence goes on from BGNK01001821.1 coordinate 102,546, forward strand.
TCACCGATGCCTCGCCCCACTGCGCAACATCCAGTACCAAGGACTCCACAGAAGTCGCAACTTTGCTCAGAAGGTGCTGCAATTCCTGAGGCACCTCTTTCTCCCTGAAGCACTCGCGGGCCTCTTCAAGGGCCTTTTGGGATACGAGAGTACTCTTCAGGAGATCCAGAATTGCCCCTCGGTCTTCGTGCATCAGAAAAAACTCCGACAGCAAGAACGTCTGGCATGCAAGCCTGGCCGATGGCTTGGACAGCTGGAGTCCATAGCATCGAGTACTGCAATGCTTCGATCCCAGTACCAGCTGGAAGCGTAATGTCCAAGTCCTTTTTTCCAGCACACCATGAAGATTCCTTGAAATATGGTATTTGCTTCAAGGCCGTCTCGTGCGCGGTCAACGTATGCTTCACACCTTCCGCAGCCACGGCCATCCTCACTGGCTGAGAGCTTATGACCATCTCCATGTTCATGGCGTCTTTACGAACCTAAGGTGAGCCAAGCCGATGTCAATCTTCCCTGCTCCCAGTGCTGCTTTCTCAGCATGAGGCTCTCGCAACTGAGGTATATGAAGCAGGACACGGAAATTCAATGGACACTAGCCACGTTTTTCCTAGGGTTTGTCAGTGAAGGAAAATCACAAGGCGTCAGTGAAGACTAATCTGGATGATGACAAAGCTTCCTACTCAACCACGAATCAGAATCAGCGGCTAAAGATGCAAATACCATCCTCGCTGCGATGACTTAGTGGGATGTTTTGAGAAATGAAAACAACCTGTCATGTTCCCTACGGCTGTGGTCCGCTGTCCACCTGTCATCCGGGTTGCCACCAGCTCCCTGCAGCGTCCTGCAAACCTTTGAGCAGAACGCCAAACAGTGCAAGCATGCCTATTGTTGATCTACAGCCGCCTCACGCTTCCGAGCAGCGTACGACTGTTACGTTTGGGGCTGTTGATATCCTCATCAGAGTCTCATCCGTTTTGCACTACAGTATTCTTGCTCATCTACCTGGTATTGGTTCTAGAGATGAGGAGTGTTTGCGGGTGGTGCTTTAGAGAAGGATTATGCTTCTTTGCCGGCTTGTGTTGGGATTCCCTTTCATTCTCCCACAGTGCTACTATCATAAGGTGATCAGCATTCCATGTATATTGGGGTTGTTTGGGGTACACTGGGCAAATGGCTTCGGGAATCTCTCTAAGTTGGGCACTAACCCCTGAACCCCCGACGATTTCTGCCCTTTAGGGCTTGCCCTGCGGGATTCAGGGAATTCAAAGTATGGGATTAAGGGTTTAGGGACACGGGCCTTAGGGTTAGGGATTCAGTGCTTCAGGGAACTCAAAGCATGGGGCTACAGACACCATGGCGGCTGGACAAAGACCAGAGTAGTCCCTACCTCTTCTGGCCCAAGATGGCGTTTCCGAAAATTAGGGGTACCTTATTTGGGGGTCCTTATAATAAGGATCCTACTTTTAGGGTACTACATTGGGGTCCCCGAATTTTGGGAAACCACCAGATGAAGGTACGGGTGGAAGGGTTCATAACGTACGGGTTAGGGCTGAAGGGTTAGCTTCAGGGTCCTGTACGGCTCAGGATTTAGGGCTTGTGGCATGTATGGTCCATGCTTGCGGTTTCGGGTTGAGGACGACATTCGATTGAGAGATCTATGAACGTGAAACTCAGAACCGTCAGCTCCTACCGGACGCATTAAAGTTGAAACTCTGTAGTCGAAACTGTGCAACCGCCGAGCCGAAGGGTCTCTTTTCAAGCAGTGACCTCCATGTCACTTGGGAGTTTCAGAACATGAGGAACCCCTCATTTGAACCTTGAATGGTGGGATCCTGATTATACTAATACGGACCCCTAAGTAAGGTACCCCTGGTTCTCTGAAACTCCCACTTGCTCCCCACCACTCCTGTCACTGTAGCCTCCTCTCCCCTGATGGAGTCGGCAAAACAGCTGAAGAATCCTACTAGTACGGTGACGGTGAACATCGGCAAGATTGTTGGTGTAAGGTTAACCTGGCCCGTGACGGCTGGATTGGCTCAGAGTCTGTTGAGAAATCGCCTGCGACCTCTCCAGTGACTCTAGTATAGAGGCTATGGGAATACACCATTACTGATCATTACAGTACACTTGTAATCAGGAACCGGAAGACATAGTGTTGGTCATTTACAGATCGTACTTAGACTACCGGCCGTATGAAGATCACGAGCATGAGCGCCACTCAGGATATGGGAGCCATTTTGAATGTTGCTTGCGTTGTTTCTGCGAGCATCACAAGTACCTAGCGTTGTCCAAACCAATCAGAGTAGCATTCGCCAAGCAGGGCACAGCAGGGCGGAAGATACTTCAAGCAGAAGCATGCTGGGATTAGCGCCTAAATCCTAAACCCTAAACCCTAAACCCTAATCTGGTGGCTCCACAGACACCCTGTCCTGGAATCTGAAGCCTTGTACTTCGACTGCCGACTCCACGCCATGTGAGGCGTCCTAGTGACATGTTATAGGCATGCAGGCGTGAGAAAGAAAAAACACATGTGCCCAAAACTCACCTCCCTTCAGTCTCTCTAATGGCGATGGTCTCGCGATGAAGACTTCCCGCATTCAGGATTCGAGGGTCTGGTATCAAACACTTAGGGCTTAGGACTCACCGCCTGCGTCACAAGAAAAAAACACTGGACGGCATCATGACTTGTGGATACCCTGGAGGCGCAGATCAACGCCTTGCAGGCGCAAACATCTGAACCCTAAACCCAAGCCCCACACCAAATAACCTACAACCAAGCGGGCTAAACCCTCTCATCATTCGAGATGCCAGCTTATGCCTACACAAAACCCGAACGGTCTAGGGTTTAGGGTCTCGAAACTGTGAAATCTCCCGTGCTTCTCCGATTACGAAACCCTTATCTCTCACCCTCAGGTTTAACACATGATAGCTTCAGTTGAACCAAACTGAGATAAGGCAGGGGCCTTAAGAATTAGAATGGGGTTTTGGGTTACTATTGAAGGAACAACATTACTGATTATTTAGTACTGTTTGGCTTTCCAGAGTGGCGGTTTGGTTTCCGACTGCACCTGTTCAGGGCCCCAGTCCCCCAGCTCGTCCCTCGGGCTGGGTTTAGGGCGTAGGGTATAGGGCTTCGCGCTCGGAGGGTTCGAAGGATTTCCAGGCAGATTTCATGTACGGGCCTTAATAATTAGAATAAGGTTCTGCGGGTTCCTTCTTATACTTATAGTAGAATATGCCCCCAAACCCTATTCTAACTGTTAAGGCCCCTATATTAGGGCTTTTCGGGCTTCGGTTTGGGGGTATAATTACAATAAGGAACCCCCAAGCCTTATTCGAACTATTAAGGCCCCCGCAAAATTCTATAACCCTAAACCCTAAACCCCTAAGTTAAGGTTTTGGGGTTTGGGGTTCACGAGTTTCGGAGCCTGGGGCTTCTCGTGTTTATAGGGTGGTATAGGGGCCGTTCTTTAGACAGGGCGTCGGAGTGTGGCAAAATTTTAAGGAACCCCTAGGAAGAACAAGGCCCGATGTGAGGGTTAAAGTTCCAGGGCTTGGCATGTTGGGATCCAGGTTGAGAGCTTGGGCTTCATTCAGGGTTTAGGGTTTAGGGGGTTCCGGTGGCTTAGGTTTCAGGGGTTTAGATTCAAGGTCTCTGCTTCCCCAGTAAACCTTTCAGATCAGTCAGGGCACACTTCTGCGCGCTGTTCAGCATTAATACGGAGACCGCAAAATAAAAACGGCATGAAGTTCTCCGAACCCTGGCTGCTCAGCGTCGGAGACAGGCTGAAACGGAAAGAGAAAGATTGCGAAAAACTCTCTTCCAATCAGGTCTTTACCTGCACTGGCCTGTGCCTGAACCCAAACCTAACCCTCCCAGCGCCAACCCTAAACCCTGAAGCCACACAACCGCCCAAACCCAAGAAGCCCTGAAGCCAAATTCTACAGACCCTACAGCCGAGACCTTCCCCCCACACCCCCATATCATGATCCAGGGGCTCCCGCCGATCCATGCCACTCTCGCAGAGCCACCTGAAGCGTTGGGATTTTCTGCATCTCGGGTTTGGGGTTTCGGGCTAAGGGCTTGGGGGCTGTAGGTCTGGAGTTTGGGGCCTACTTCGTGGCTCCGGATTTCGAACATCGGGTGTGGGAAGTCACTGCTGGAGTTGCTGATCAAAGGACGTCTTTCTTTTTGCTGGGACTGCCTCTTTACAGTTCTTGGTACTGCCCTTGCTATTCTCGTGATCGACTATTATCGATCCCTAAAGTGCCTAGCCTTCGGGCTTCTTGCTTTAGCATGCAGAATTCCACAAGCTTCGAAGACAGGCAGAAAAAACCGAACAGTTCTAACTTCTAACCCTTGTAAAGCTCTGAGGAAGCTTGATGAAGCCCAATATGAAACACGATAAACACAAGCCTAGAAACCCTGTATGCAACCCCATAAACACCCTAAACCCCAACACCCCCTGTAGTAAATTAAAGCCAACTGAACCCAAAGACGCCTCGGGCTTCCTGATCCCGGTTCGCTCTGAGGAGCAGCCCCACATTCAGAAGACCTCGTGGGCTTTTTAGGGCTTCGGGCTTCAGGGTTTAGCGTCTAAGGCTTCAGGCTTAGGCCGTAGAGCTTGGGGTTTAGGGTTAGGATTCAAGATTTAGGGAATAGGGAGGCTTTTGGTACAGTGGGCATACCATCTTTAGGGATCCTTACAAGAAGGATTCTGTTTTCTCCGACTCCTGAGCTCCTCTAAAGACGACTAGGCACCTCAAATGAAACCTTCAATTCCCAGCAACCTCCACGTATCCCCCCCCAAACCCACAACCCCAAACCCCGAAACCCTAAACCCAAGAACCTTTGCTTTGTTTATAACGCACCTGGTCTCTTTAATGAACCTGCAGGCGAGCTGCGACGAACGATTTCCTACCACCAGTCGCTCCTCTGTTGCGCACAGTCCATACATTATCGCCCACTCCAAGGTGCACAAGGTCCAAAGACACTACGTTGAGGCAATCTCTGTGGGCGGGGGGCTAAAGGGTATTGGACCTTACTACGCACATCCAGCGGAAGACTGCAGCGAGCCTCGTCCATCAAGACGCTGCGCTGCTCTGGGGCGTTGGGAACCATCTTGGCCTGAGGGGTCAACTGGAAGACCACCACAGCAAGCAGCTGGGTATGCTATCCACGGATCTAGGCCAAGCCCCCGGAAGTAAGCTCGAAAAGACAAGGCCCAAACAAATCCTAACCCCAAGACTCGAAGCCCTACATCCGCAACCCGAAACCTCCCCACCCTGAGACCCGGGAGGTCAGCCTTCTCCGATACTGGCTCCTCCTGCATCGGCACAGCGTGACGAGAAAAATCTCAGTGCAGAAAGACTTAGTTTTTCGAGAATGGGCACATGTGAACACAGGGAGCGGGACACGAGAAGAAATACTGGGAGTGAACAACACTCAAGCCATTCGAGAAATCCTAGCAGTGACAACAACAAAAGCTACTCATCGTCATCATCATCATCATCGTCGTCGTCGTGGACGTGGTCGTCGTGGTCGTCGTGGTCGTCGTGCTCGTAGCCGTCATCATCTTACCATCATCATGCTCGTCGGCGCCATCGTTGTCGCTGTTAGCCATCGAGTGAGCTTAGCCATGACAGCTATCCCGAAATGTGCCAAGTGGTACTCGTAGACGGAATATCGTTAGACGACTCTGTGTATCGATTTCATATGCACAGACAGGTATGTATATACCGTTAAACTATATCTGCACAAATGGTGCTACATAACAGGCGAGTAGGAAGACAACCAACGAAGACTAGGAAAGAACACACACATGCACCATGCACACACACACACACATACACACACGCTCTCATGATGCTATGATGAAAGTAACGACAACAACAAAGAGTTGCTAGGGCAATGCTACCAAGACTGCTGTGTTCGACGATGACGACGACGAGGAAGACGATTAGCACTGACACTGGCAGCAGCAGCAGCGGCAGCAGCCGTAGCAGCCGCAGCAGCCGTAGCAGCGGGAGCAGTAGTAGTAGTAGTAGTAGTCGTGGTGGTGGTGGTGGTGGTGGTAGTCGTAGTAGTAGTAGTAGTACATCGTAGTACGTCGTAGTACGTCATAGTAGTGGTAGTAGCAGTAGCACTAGCACTAGCAGCAGCAGTAGCAACAGCAGGAGGAGGAGGGGCAGTAGTAGCAGTAGCAGAAGCAGAGTAGTAGCAGCAGCACGTGCAGTAGCAGCAGCAGTGGCAGCAGCAGCAGTCGCAGCAGCAGCAGTCGCAGCAGCAGCAGCAGAAGGAGCAGGAGCAGCAGGAGCAGGAGCAGGAGCAAGAGCCCACCACGAACACTGCAACTGTCCCAAGCCGAAAACCGTGCCTAATTTCTAGACACTTTGCGAAAGCTGCAAAGCCGCAATCACGCTTCGCGCGCCTCATCCATCAGCCGGGTCTGTCTCGCCCTCTTCGGCGCCGGTGGCGTGGCCGGCTCGTCGCGCATCTTAGATGCCTGGGTCTCTTGCTGATGGCACAATTCTATTGATGCACCCGGAAGAGTTCAGCATGAAGAACTAAGCTACAACATGGATACGATCAACTGAGGAGAAAAGATGTGACGGCCTGCAACTGGTTGGCCGACATGCAGGGTTGGCTGCCGGAGATGCAAAAAGGTGGTCCGAGATGCAAAAACCATTCTTGCTTTCATGCGTTCGGCCGACATGCAAAAAGGTGGGCCGACATGCAGGGTTGGCAGCCCGAGATGCAAAAAAGTTTGCATCGCGGGCAGCCGCTCTTAGATGTAGGCCTCGTACATCCATGTACTACAGCAGAAAGTAGTTTTTGCATCTCGGGCAGCCACCCTTGCATGTCGGCCCCCCTATTCTACTGTTTTACTACTTTATTATTTTGCATCGCGGACAGCCACTCTTAGATGTCGGCCTCGTACTACCACGTACCACCACGTACCACCACGTACTACTATACGTACTACCACGTACTACCACGTACTACCACGTACTACCACGTACTACCACGTACTACCACGTATTACCACGTACTACCACATACTACTACGTACTACCACGTACCACCACGTACTACAGCAAAACATAATTTTTGCATCTCGGGCAGCCACCCTTGCATGTCGGCCCTCTTATTCTACTGTTCTACTAGTTTACTGTTTTACTACTTTACTCCACATACAGTACTGCCGCGGCCGATGTTTGGGGTTGGCGGCCCGAGATGCAAAAAAGTTTTTGCATCGCGGACAGCCACTCTTAGATGTCGGCCTCGTACTACCACGTACTACCACATACTACTACGCACTATACCACGTACGACCACGTACTACCACGTACTACCATGTACTACCACGTATACTACCACGTACTACCACGTATACTACCACGTACTACCACGTACTACCACGTACTACCACGTACTACCGCGTACTACCGCGTACTACCACGTACTACCACGTACTAACACATACTACCCACGTACTACCACGTACTATAGTACAAGCAGAACGTAGTTTTTGCATCTCGGGCAGCCACCCTTGCATGTCGACCCTCTTATTCTACTGTTCTACTAGTTTACTGTTTTACTATTTTACTCCACATACAGTACTGCCGCGGCCGATGTTTGGGGTTGGCGGCCCGAGATGCAAAAAAGTTTGTGCATCGCGGACAGCCACTCTTAGATGTCGGCCTCGTACTACCACGAACTACCACGTACTACCACGTACTACCACATATTACCACGTAGTACCACGTACTACCACATACTACCACGCACTACGACGTACTACCACGTACTACCACGTACTACCACGTACCAACACGTACTACCACGTACTAACACGCACTACCACGTACTACCATGTACTATAGCACAAGCAAAACGTAGTTTTTGCATCTCGGGCAGCCACCCTTGCATGTCGGCCCTCTTGCTCTACTGTTTTACTATTTTACTATTTTATTTCACTCCACATACAGTACTGCCGCGGCCGATGTTTGGGGTTGGCGGCCCGAGATGCGAAAAAAATTTTGCATCGCGGGCAGCCACTCTTTTATGTCGGCCTCGTACTACATACTACCACGTATTACCACGTACTACCACATACTACCACCCACGTACTACCACGTACTATAGTACAAGCAGACGTAGTTGTTGCATCTCGGACAGCCAACCGCAAACATCGGCCGCAAAGTTTTTGCATCTCGGACAGCCAACCGCAGACATCGGCCGCAAAGTTTTTGCATCTCGGACTGCCAGTCCTGCATGTCGGCCAGCGTTTTTGCATGTCGGCCGAACGCATCCCCCTACGAAGAGCTGGGTGCATTGCCTCGCATCGCGGTGGAGTGCCCGGCACAGCGTCATCCTGTGGGTGCAGGCTTCGTCTAAATCGGAGACTGTTCAGAACACGTATGCCCACGCAGTTGCACGCATGCATATATGCGGACAGACAGCCAGACAGACGGACAAACAAACAGACAGATGTGCATACATACGTGTGCGCCTGAGTCGCTCGTTTGCTGCTCTTGCCACCCTTCTACAACAGTCGCGCCGATGGCGGCACTGACCAAGGAATGTCGTCGGGGTTGTTGTTGTGGCGCCGCTAGCTAATGTTGGAGACTGTTCCAGAACATGTATGCCCACGCGGTTGCATGAATGCATGCATGCAGACAGACAAGCAGGCAGACGGCAGCCAGCCAAACAGACAGACAGACGGACCGACAGACCGACAGACCGACAGACCGACAGACCGACAGACAGACAGACAGACAGACCGACAGACCGACAGACCGACAGACAGACAGACCGACAGACCGACAGACCGACAGACCGACAGACCGACAGACCGACAGACCGACAGGCCGACAGACCGACAGACAG